>MU227035.1:2415178-2425930 GCA_018584345.1 Thuja plicata
GACTACGTCTCAATCAAAATGATCCTGATAGAACTGTTATTGAACATGATAGTGGATTTCCAATTATTAATACAAGGTTGTTTGAGCCAGTTGGGGAAGAGCCCTATGTTCTTCCAAGCCAATGTGACCAAGTATTTTACTTGAAAGTTCCACATAAACAAGGTTGGTCATTTTTTGTTAGACATGATCCAAGAGGAAGACCGATAAAGTATAATGTGATGGAAGAAGCAGATACAAAGGAAGAGGAAGAAGTGGATGATGATGTAGATGATGATCACGATCGAGAGTTAGTCGAATAAGAATATGAAGAAGAAGAAGATGATGATGCTGCTACTGATCATGATGATGATGAGGAGGATGATGATGATGATGATGATGATGATGATGATGATGATGATGACGACGACGATGACGACAATGATAGTGGTGGTGATGATGTCGTCGACAACGATGATCTTAATGATGAGATGGATGAAGAAGAATATCAATGACATGAATTAAATTAACGTACAATTATGCCAGATGTTTGGCATGTTTTGACGATTGTTTTGGGTTAAAATCTGCACTTTTTCCACTAATATGCTTAGGGTTTCATATTAATGGCATTTTTGGTTTATCGTGAATATCTAATTAACTATCTTATTCACCTTGTTTTATATGTCCTACTTATATCTTTGACCTTTTGTTAAGAGAAATTTCATTCTAAAAGACTGTATTTAATCTCTAAATACTATCTTATGGGATTTGCTTCTGATAATTTTCTATTTCCTTGCCCATCAATGATGTTAAATCATAGGGGATTCTCTTTGTTCCCTACAATGGAGTGAGCTAATTCTAAAAGTATAAATAGATAATTTTAACAATGTATAATGTCCTTCACAAGATGTAATAAAAACTATGGAGTGAACTATGTTTGTCTGATTATATATCTATTATCTTTTGTTAGGTATCCCACATAGTCTCATGGATTGTCCTGTATAAGTCAATACACACCATAGAGATTAATGTCTTTTACCATTTGTAAAATATCTCTCTCATTGCCATCTGTCTCTCTCATTTCATGAAGTGCAGGTACTAGCGAATATGTATTTGTCAGATTTGTCTTCCTCAAGCGAGGAAAATGTAGGAATGGAAGAAGAAAGTGAGACATCTAGTATGTCTAAATCAAGGAGATTGACTCGAGGTCAAAAGATCAAAAAGAAATTAAATAAATGCATGGAGTTTTTACTTTCTCAAGGGGGATCATTTTCTTATGATGATGAGAGCAAAGGCAACTCCGAGGTGCCCTTTAGGCATAAACATCTACAAAAATAATGGGTCCCCAATGAAATCCCTTCAATAAACACTGATTTTTGTGTTAGAGAGAGGATATATCACATAGCACTGTCTTCAATACATGGTTTGGGCCTATTTTCCATGGATGACATAAAGATCTCTTACAACAAAGTCGTCGAATTGATGGAGTATGTCGGACCTTGTTATAATTACAATAGTTGGATGCACATTGTTAGATATAAAAAAAGTATGTGTAGGTATGGACTCGCGGCAAATTATATACAACAAAAAGTTAGTGAGAAAAGTAAAATAGTAGCTATATACATTGATGGAAGGCCAAAAGCATCAGGGAATATTGCAAGTTTTATAAATAGTACACGACCTGTGTCAACTAAGAAGCAACCCAATTGCATATTTGAGGCGCGCGAGGGAAATCACGTATTTCTATGTGCGATCAAATCAATATGTGGAGGTGAAGAGCCACTTTTCAATTACAATTTGAATCGTATAGATACATCTAAACCCACTATCATGGATGAGGTGGTACGCACTATGCACCATTTAAAATTGTTTAAAAATAAAAAACTCTCTTCTTTTAATTGAACACATGTTTTAACATGCCTCAATAATTTTTAATTTTTGAAATATAGGGCTATAGTATGGATCAACAACCATACGATACGCATGGTAATGATGGTTCTCATGGGACTTCTTCTTCCCAACAGGTAAAACTCATTATTGTTGTACAAATGCACATACAAGAAAAATGTTAATGTGTATTTTTTGTTATGTTTTATTATTCACTAATATTTTGGATAGCTTTTAAATAAAATGCTAATAATATCATTCTCACAAACGAGTGTCGATCTGAAAAATGGAAAGGAACAAGTAGTCCATGAGGACCCGCGGGACGAGCAAGATCCATTCATTGTTGATTTTTCATCAGACGTTGATCTTGTGGTTGCACTGCAAAAGGTCATTCATGCAATTTCAAGAGAGTTAACTCGATTGGCAGATATTCAACCTTAGAATCCTGAAATAATGATGAGAGAGTATGAGTTGGCTCACCATGTTCAGACCTATACAGTAAGTATTAATGTAGTTTTTAATTATAACAAAAGTACAATAATGGTTTTTATAGTATACTCTTTTATTTATGTCATTAACTAAAATACGTGTGTTATTTTTACAGAGGATGCTAAAAAGATTTAAGGGTCATGCCCCAGATGCAGATACTTTAGGCGGTTCAAGTAGATCACATGTTCTATTGTCCACTTTTGTTTTTCTTGAACAATATTTTTATTTAATATCTCTAACAATCTTGTCCATGGTTGCCCATATTTTCATGTTATGCTCTAACAATCTTATTTTTCAGCACCTACTGTTGATCCTATATTCACTATGATGCATGCTACGAGGATCAGAACCATAGAGGTACTACCGCCTACAATGTCAGCAACATGTAGCTTGGCCATAGATGCACAGGCAACACCTAATATTGGTGAGTAGATTCATTTTTTTCTCTCTCATTTATCATGTGTTTATTTCACTTGAACTATTCTTTCTTAGGGGGCATTTTGTAATATAGGATTCATTTTATGTAGGAGGTGATGACCAAATTCCTGGATGTACTCATGTTATATGTATGGGAACAATAGAGAATTGTGATCAATTGCTCGTGAACATTGAAGATGGACTTCCCATGAGAGTAGCCCAGCTTCTAGGTACTCTAAAGATTGATCCTTTCTTTTACTATACAATCTTACACTCATAATGTAATGCACTAACCCCATGTGTAGTCCCTTGCAATAACTAATAATCTCGTTATTATTTTGCAGGGAATAATCTATTTTATGAAAAACTTAATGATGAATGTTTGCACATTTTTGGGCTGACCATACGCGCATGGTATCATATTTTGATTTCATTGCTAGATCAAATTTCCTTTCATCTCTTTCTTCAAGTATATTAAAAGGTAGCTTCACTTCATTTATGAATCTAATAGTTTTTTTTCTTAAAAGGTGGCAATCACAAGATAAAGAGTTAAAGGATAAACTCATTGACTCTATGATAACACTTTTTGGACCCAACACCTTTCAAAGACTTAGGAACCTTGAGAAAGCGGGGCTAACTTTAAAGTATATTAGGGATAACTACAAGACCCAAATAGAATGAAACCCTTATTACAAGCACCCCCCCTATGTTCCTATTAATGAGTGGGAGAATCTTAAAAAGGATGCACTTGAGAGACGCGCAAGACATGATGGACAAATAGTATCACCCAAGGAAAGAAGGTACGCGATAATCTTAATAATGAAATTATGTACAATTTACTCTTTGTACTTATGTGATCTAACATATTTCAAACATCAAACAGGTTTCCTGACACATCAAAGGCAATAGAAGCAAGAAAACAAAAGAACGGGCAACACACGCTCGGCTCGGGTGGATATTCAAAACTTGCTGCACGAATTGTAAGTAATAGTAAATGAGAAACTATATGAAAATATTTATAAATTGTAATCAATTTACTTTTGATGAAATTCACTACGTACAATAAAAATTTAGGCCTTGGAGTTCAAACAAAAGATTTCAGAAGAGGACAAGAAAGTAGGCTACAAACAAGGCTATACAGTTGTGGCTAAATGATTCTGATCAAAGAGTGCGCAATGTTCTTCTGGTGGATCTGTCGAATAGGTAAATAAGCCAATTGATTTTTATTTCAAGTTGAATACTTTACCAATTACTCTATTTGATGTTAAGTTCCAACATAAAGTGAATATATTTGTTTTAAGTAAGGAAACAATGATTATATATTTGTTTAAAACTTTAAAGTGATTATATTTATATGTATTAAATTGAATGATCAACATTTCTCAATATTTGTCTTGTATTTATATGTATATATTGTCATAAATGCATTAATTATTTACATTGGAATGTAGTTTTCCGATCTTGAAACACCACCCGAGCATGTCGATAGAGGCGTTGATTCGGACGTGCATTGTAGAACTCAAGGTATACATTTTCTATTCGAGTTTTGATTATTGGTTTATTAATACAAGTAGACATTTTAAATTGAATTTGGTGTAGTAATAAAAATTTAATTATAATTGCAGATGTAGAGAATGTAGAGGTTCCCGATGAGCATGTTGAGGTTCAAGCCGCCGAGCAAGAAGATGTGGTTGCACAACGTAAAGAGCGTCACATTTATATTTTTTAAAGTACTGAAATTCTTGTAACAATTATGATAATATGTTTTTAAATCAACCCCAATTATGATCATATGTTTTTAATTTTACCCTTTTATTTGTTATTGTAGAGGACCCACCTTTGCAAAGGACAACGAGATCACGTCCACGAGTGAAAACAAATGTCAATGTCGAGATGGATATGCCTCTACAAGATTATAGAGAATTAGAAAAAAAGAAAAAGTTAAAAAAGAAATGATTCTCATTTAATATGCAACTTATTTGATAATGACTGATGTTTATGTCTTGATGTTGTAAAAATAAAATTATTATAGTTACTCTTATTTTTAAAGGTATATTTTTAAAGCAATGCATGATATGATTAAATTATATACATGGTATACTAATATGTTGGATTTTAAGATAAGTGGTCATAGAATTAGGTAATATGTATCTCCTCTCATACAATTATGAATCTTGTAGGTTTGGGATCATGGATATTACCTTAATATCTTACAAGAATTGGTTCTCCATCGTAATTATGAACCGTTGGGTAGGTAACCTTATGAGGAGGTCTATGTATAACTTATTTGTAGGTAGAATCTAATTAGGATCTCATCCTTGTTCACCTAATTGGGTGGAAGCTAATGGAGACACTGTATGGGGACTCTACACTAGAAAGGGGTTGCATAACCAATTCTACTATCCTTTAAAAGACTGGTTTTAAAGTTAAACCCAAACTACGATGTCTCTATGAGTTACATAGGTGAGGCCATCTATGATGAGCCCCCGAGGCATTAGGTCTGGCCCTTAGGTCTTGTACTTTTGAGTTCTTCCTTGATCTTGCCACCCCTTACCAATATTTTACGTAGGCAAGGCCATCAAAATAGAATGGCAATGGTGATTCAATGCATCTACAACCTCAACAACATGGCACCATTGATCCAATAACAAAAAATACATTACAAATGCCAAGCTAGTCACGGTCTCAATGAAATAAATAGTGTATATATAAAACAATATATGGTGCACAACAACAACAAGCATGTAATGACAACAATAACATCATACATACATATATATATATATATGTATATGTATGTATATATATATATATGTATACATATATATGTATATATGTATATGCATATAACAAAATGAGCTCATAACAGGGCCATGTGGTGCTCAAACATTGAGCTCATAAACAATGTATGATGCCCTAGCTTGCAGCCCACTAGCCATCAAGATATTTCCTCATGAAATGATCATAAACAGGGAGTACCACATACTGAATATCAATAACAAAACAAATAAAGAGAGATCAAACACTGCATGCTATCAAAATAGAATGGCAGTGGTGATTCAATGCATCTACAACCTCAACAGCATGGCACCATTGATCCAATAACAACAAATATATTACAAATGCCAAGCTAGTCGTGGTCTCAATGAAATAAACAATGTATATATAAAACAATATATGGTGCACAACAGCAACAAGCATGCAATGACAACAATAACATCATACATATATATGTATATATGTATATATGTAATACATATATGTATGTATATATGTATATGTATATAAAAAACTGAGCTCATAACAGGGTCATGTGGCGCTCAAATAGTGAGTTCATAAACAATGCATGATGCCCTAGCTTGCAGCCCATGAGCCATCAAGACATTTCCTCGTGAAATGATCATAAAAAAGGAGTACCACATAGTGAATATCAATAACAAAACAAATAAAGAGAGATCAAACACTGCATGCTATCAAAATAGAATAGCAGTGGTGATTCAATGCATCTACAACCTCAACAGCATGGCACCATTGATCCAATAACAACAAATACATTACAAATGTCAAGCTAGTCACGGTCTCAATGAAATAAATAGTGTATATATAAAACAATATATGGTGCACAACATGTGGTGCTCAAACAGTGAGCTCACAAAAAATGCATGATGCCCTTTATTTGTTAGAAGGTTGGTCAAACACATATTTCCTTGACTTCTCATTGGAAAATACAAAATTTGAAACTTCTCTATTTTATGACCAAGAGCTTAACTCTAAAAGCCACTTTCAATCATACTCCAAATAACACTATAGGAAGAATGGTAATTTAGATTCATGTTCAGTTGCAGATATAATTCTCAACTTGAACCTACATGATATAGTTATGTTGAGTCTTCTCTTACTTTGCATCTTCATTAATGATTCTGATATCTAAAAGATTACTTCTCCAAACTTTACCTCAGCAATCTGCATACTATTTTTGTAGCATGGATTCAAGCAAGATGCTAATTTGTTGATATTGACTACATGGTAGAAAGGCCATCAACTTTTCTCATAAGTATGTTTAGAGGACTGGGGTTCAATTGCATGCATATAACCATTTATCAAAGTGATCTGCTTCCTGTCATGAAAAGCATCAATGTCCTAAAAGAGGTGTGCTTTATCTTGCAACTTTCTGGTAGATTATTCAAATAAGGGTAATTGTGGCTATTACCACTACAAATTCATTTGAAGGAATCGAACTAGTAATATCAACTACCATACCTGCCAAGGCCTCTGTACCATTCCTATATTTCCAAGCATTATATTGAACATTTAAAACTACTGGCATTATATTGAGCTCATTATATTTTTTTTTAATAATATAGAATACCATCACAATTATGACAGATTCCAGAAAATGACAGACACCAAAGCTATACATGCGACAACCTGATGTCAGAAATTGTCGACAGCTGGACGTCGCATGTACAACATATCCGTCACACAACCGTCGTAATTGTAACAGTCTTAAAGTGTAACAATAACATGCTAAATAGTTTATCCAGTGCTTATTGTGACGGTTATTAACATTGCAATAACAACACACATAACAGTCGTCAGTGGTTCTGACACCAAAACTGCAACGCCGGCCTGTGTTTCTTGGCCAACGGGGTAGTATCGGAATTGCGACACATAGCCGTCAAAAAAAGGACTCAAATGTACTAGTGTGCAAGTATGCTTCAATTTGATCAAAGTTATTTTTGCATTCTTCATCCCATTCATATGTAACTCCCTTACGTGGAGTTTTCATGAATGGATGGGATTTGTCTGATAACTGTGAGATACATCTCTTGATGGACTGAATCCTTCCTTGCAGTGTCCTCATTTGACTAATGCTTTTAGGTGGTGGTATCTCAAGGATTTATTACACCTTTGCAGGATCTACCTCAATAACTTTTTCTGAAATAATGTAATCCAATAATTTTCTAGAGGTTACCCCAAATGCACACTTCTTTGGGTTTAGTTGAAGCTTGAATTACTCCATTATGTCAAGGATTTTACCTAAATCTTATAGGTGTGTGGATCTTTCCATGGTTTTAACCAGTGTGTCATCCACATAATCTTCCATGTTTTTGTGCATCATGTCATGGAAGATTGTTGTGACAGCCCTTTGATAAGTATCTCCTACATTTTCAGTGTGAAGGGCATAGCGTTCTAGCAGAAGGTGCCCCAAACACATGTGAAAGTTTTCTTTTCCTAATCTTTTGGAGCAATCTTGATTTGGTTATATCCAGAGAAACTATCCATGAGAGAGTACATACATATCCAACTGTCATGTCCACAATTATATTGATGTTGGGTAAAGGAAAGTGATCCTTTAGAACAAGCCTTGTTCAGGTCCCTAAAGTCTGTACAGACTCGGATAGATTTGTCTGGTTTGGATACTGGTACAATGTTTGAAATCCACTCGGCATAATCAATAGATCGAATGAATCCATCTTTTAGTAACTTTTCGAGTTCAGCCTTAATCAATAGAGCAACATGAGGATGCATTTTTTGGAGCTTCTTTTTTACTGGTTTGACTCCTGGTGCGATAGAGAGATGGTGCATGATCAGATCTGGATCCAAACCAGGCATGTTTGAGTAAATCCATGCAAAGTTGATTTTTTTCTCTTGAAAGAATTTGGTGAATTATTTTAGCTCTGTTATTGATAAAGATTGTGCCACATGGATGATGTGTGGATGTTCCTCTGTCCCAATGTTCACAGGTTGTGTCGGTTCAATCAATACTGATGACCGCTCTTGGAAGTGACTAGGAAGGATATCAAGTACCCTATCCTTTGGCACCTCGGAGAGGTTTTAACCATGGGATGTGTCTTTTCTTTTGACTATTTTTTATTCTAAAACCACCACAATGTGGTTTTCACCTTCAAAACTCTTTTTCTTTTTCTTTTTAATTTTATGACTGAGTTACTTGATATCTTCTTCAGTCATATTCAAGCTAGGTTTGTTGTTGGAAGAAGTGATAGGTTCAACAGTGTTCAGGTAGCATGATAGTGCGTACTCATTGGGGAATGTAGGGATGTTTATGGGTTGTGTTTGTAAACCCCAGTCAATGAGCTCAAGATGTAGGAGGGGTAATGAATTGACAAGTTCGAGGGTATTCACAATATGTTCATCATAAAATTGGATTGTCACATAGAGACCTAAATCAGTACCCTGTATAGATGCCTTTAAATCAGCAAGAGCCCTAACAACATCATCAAAGCCCATGTCAAGGATTAGAGGATCTAACTCATCAGACCTAGATCCTAAACCCCAGTCATAAACCCCAGTCAATGAGTTCAAGATGTAGGAGGGGTAATGAATTGAAAAGTTTGAGGGTATTCACGGTATGTTCATCATAAAATTGGACTATCACGTAGAGACCTAAATCAGTACCCTGTATAGATGCCTTTAAATCAGCAAGAACCCTAACAACATTGCCAAAGCCCATGTCAAGGATTAGAGGATCTAACTCATCAGACCTAGATCCTAAACCTTCACCTACCTCAAATGGAGTTGTACTAGTGTATAGTATCCACCTCCTTGTCTTGAGTCCCTTCTGATAAACTATCAAACTCATACTCATGAGATTTTGTTTCATCCTCATACTCATACAATAGTATCTCATCCCATGGACTTGTAAATCAAATGATCTAAACATGAAATTATAAAATTTAATATGAGACAATATACTACCTCCAATACAAGGAAAAGCAATAACATGAGAAATTAAAAATGATATAATTGTGACCATATAATATTTTTTGTGTATTTGGTGTCATCATGATACAATGAAAATCTAAATCAACAAGAAAAAATAGTTAAATATTTTTCTAAATTGGTTAATGCCTGTACTAAATTAGCCAAAGATAAGTTAAAACATTCACATCAACTAGAAAATTGGGTCAATAACAACAATAACTAGGAACATTAAAGAGGCTGAAATACAAAAAATGGAACTTTTGTTCTTTTTGTCTACAAAATAGGTACATGCATGGGTATCCAAGTATCTTTTTAAGAGGCCCAATTTTTTTTATCAAGTTTGGGGTGAATAAACTAATGGCTAGTAAACCATAACTCAATAGTCGGTCATTAGACATGTAACTCCTCGCACACTCACAAGTCATGAGAAAGTGAGTTACTTGTAATTATTTTGCACAAATGCTTATTGTCATTTCTTGATTGATTGAGTGTCTCCATATATGCAATGGATTAACTTTTTTTTTTTTTTTTACCTTGGTAGCCTTACCTTTCATTTTTCATTCAATTAATTATGCCACAAATTTTAAATGGTATAAAGTCCAGTGGTTGTGGCTCTCTTCCTATACAGGCTTCCATAAACATTGTTCAACACAATAGAGAGAATATAAATCCAACAACACACACCAATATTGCTCACATCTTTACTTTAATCTCCTACTTCAACATCTGGCTTTAGCATTCATGTGTTGCCAAAAAATCACCCACAAGCCTGCTACACACATGACATTATGCTACTCTAATGTAGACTTTCGAACAAAACAAGTTTGGTTCACCTTATTGTTGAGATTGCTAAAACGCAATGCAACCAAGATCACCTGCATGCAAAGACTATTACACAGAAGAAGAAGACAGAAGAGAGAGGGATCTAAGGCGGCCAAAAAGCCAGCGGAGACATCATGTTGAAAAGAATGATTTCTATATTATCAACAATACTGAATAAACTCCTTATGAAATACAAAGATGACAATCCTTATAAAGGATGTCGAAACCCTAAAAGGGCAACTGCTAGGAAATAGAAACTTTCCTAAGACTAAAGAAACTGCCTAAGTGAAACTTAAGCACTAAAGAGCAATTGCTAAATTACTCTAACACCCCCCCTTAAGTGTAACTTAGGGAGAAGCAAAACTGCTAAACTACAGCAGAAAGCAGGAAAGAAGGGTCCCGGCAACTAGGCCTGATCAGGTACCCAAAACATAA
>MU227035.1:2426419-2437634 GCA_018584345.1 Thuja plicata
ATCCAAGAAAAGCAGAAGAAGGCACTTTATCTCAGTGCGTTTACAGAACAAAATGCATCAGGCATGCAAGCTCAGATGTCAGAAAGTAGAGTGAACTAAGAACTCAGAGGAAGAGATCCCCGGACCTGTAGAACCAAGCACACCACCAGAGGGCATAAACTGCATAACTCGGTGGAGTGAAAACCTGGAGCAGAATCTGGAAGAAATACCACTGCCACTGAAAAGTACACAGAACCAGCTTTCCGACGATATCTTGTTTGCCGAAAAAAGGAGTCCGGATGAGCCAGATATGACTCCCGGAAGGCAAAACAGGACATCGGACTTCAACAGCAAAAAAAGATATTGAAACGGAGGAACCAAAACCTCTAACCTCTACCATCAGAAAGTACTCGGAAAGAGCTTTCCGACGATATATAGAAGTCAGAAAAATGCCCCCGTATGCTCCCTATAGAGAGAAAAACGCCCAGGTACCCCCAAAATGCCAAAAAGGTTACATATAGGCCCCCAGGGGCTAAAAAAATTGGGCCGCCGGGCGCATGGCGCGCGCCGGGGGCTAAACCCTAGCTCTCGGTCGGTCATAGGACCTACCGCCAAATCACAGGGGCCCGCGGGGCTAAGTAAAAGGCCGCCACCACCGGGCGGAGCGGAGGCCGCCGGTGGAGCGGAGCGCAGACAGGGTAGCGTGGCGGGGCGGCCGCATGGGCGGCGCAAACAACAAGCGCCGAGAGGAGAGCGGAGCGGAGGACCGCGGGAACTGGAGGAGGGCCGGAGTGGCAGGCCGCAGGGGCGGCGGGAGGAGCAGTGCGCAGGGGCGCCGGCGCGGCAAACAGGGGCCGCGGAGGTGAAAGGGCGGCGCGGGCCGCAAACAGCAAGGGTGGCCACCGGCGGTGGCCGAGCCCCGGTGGGGCGGTGGCGGCCCCCCGGTGGCGCCCTTTAACATGCACTGAGCGCGTTATTTAAAAATGCCAAAACCTTAATAAAATAAGGTTTTTTAAAAAAAAATTCTCGGTTTCTGTGCCCGTACGGCACTGGAAACCAAAAAAAATTTGCCTCGGTGCCAACTTGTCCAAAATAGACAAATTTTATGTCGATTCTAGGGTTTTTGGGCCTTCCGGACGCAATGGAAGTGTCCGTTTGGGCCCAAAATGCCTCTAAAAATAGAGACCCCCCAGAACCCACACAAAACCTTCTGAAACCCTCTGTACTTCAACGAAACTCGAACAGCCGGCAGCAAGATGGCTCTGATACCATGTTGAGATTGCTAAAACGCAATGCAACCAAGATCACCTGCATGCAAAGACTATTACACAGAAGAAGAAGACAGAAGAGAGAGGGATCTAAGGCGGCCAAAAAGCCAGAGGAGACATCATGTTGAAAAGAATGATTTCTATATTATCAACAATACTGAATAAACTCCTTATGAAATACAAAGATGACAATCCTTATAAAGGATGTCGAAACCCTAAAAGGGCAACTGCTAGGAAATAGAAACTTTCCTAAGACTAAAGAAACTGCCTAAGTGAAACTTAAGCACTAAAGAGCAATTGCTAAATTACTCTAACACTTATCTTACATGACATTATTTTTTCCCTGTACATTAGACTCATAAGCTTTGCATATGAATATGATACTCGTATAATAATCATGTCAATATGGCTAAATTTTTTTACATTGCTAAACTATTTTTTCTTTTTATTTTTACCTATCAAATGTCATTATTTGCTCATTTCAAAATAGGAGAAAGACTAGCATGGTTACAAACACTCTCTCATACTATTCATATTTCATTTTAACTTCAAATTTGACAAAAAGAATTACACCCCAGAAAAAACACTATTAAAAAAAACAAAAAAAACAGCCGCCTTTAATTTAAATCAAATTCGCAGATGTGACCAAAGAACAAATATTCAAGAAAAATCTAATAAAAATATTTAAAACTGTGAATGAATATTATGTACAAAATAGTTCTTGAATACATTTCACATACCCTACCCCATTTATGGCTGAACAATTGAGTACAATAAATTACTATAGGTTACCATTAGCCATAAACGCATTACTATGTGGACGCTGCCAAAATGCATAACAAAAGAATTGTCAATGACGTAATCTGATATGTCACTTTCTGATAACCTGAATGCTGTGTCTTTTCAAGAATGCCACATACTTTTGAATTCTGATAACAGAAATGAAAGATCAAAATTAAAAAGTCTCTCTCGGTGGCGAAAATCATTTCAGATCAAAAGAATGGTTAGTATCCAAAAAATTTAGACCATTTCATGGTGTAAAGAAACACTTCCTAGTGCTTAATAACATGAAGGAATCTAGGGTAGAGAGAGTTGTAAAGGGTAGTCCAGCAATCATGAATCAGAAGAGGAGTCAGAAAGCATTACAAAGCATAAAAATGTTCTATAATCTAATTCTGGAAAACTGTTTAAGCATTGCGTATATTATCTCAGTTCTTTTTCTAAGAATCTTCCAATAAATTGTACAAATATTCATTAACATGAGTTGCACTTCAAAAGATCATTAAATTGATAATAAAGAAGACGAGGCAGGTGTAATTCATGAAAATTCAGTACAGTGTGAAACAATGAATGAACATTATGTAGCGTAAAGGTATTCTACAATCCAATTCTTGAATACTGTTTTCACATATCATGCCCCATTTATGACAGAACATTAAACTAATCAATTATTTTTCAAGAATCTTCCCATGAATTTAAAAGACACCACTTTCTGGAAGATCTTCGAGACGGCATAAAAGCATCACTATGTGGACGCTACCATAATGCACATCGAAAGAATTGTGCAATACACTTGTCATTACAGAAAAAGGTAATATAATTGGATGATGATAATTGAAGGTAATATAATTGGATAATGATAATTGACTTTCTCATAATCTGAATGCTGCATCTTTCCAGGAATGCCATGGACAATTGAATTCGGGTAACAGAAATGAAAGATTTAATGGAAAGACAAATTTGTATCTCATCAAGACTGTAGACCAAATCCATTCAGATCAAAAGAATGGTTGGTATCTAAAGAAACATTTCCTAGTGCTTAATAAAAAGAGGGAACAAGTCAGGAAGATTTTTTATGGTCTCTCTTGCGAGCGAATCTTCCCTCTTCTGGTTGCAAGTGGAAGATCCGCAAGCTGATTACTGTAGAAATCTTGAGCAGAAAGATGGTCATCTCTCAAGGAAATCATGGGGTGGGGCTCAGCAGAACATACCCGCACAAAACACACATCCTCAGGAATTCCATCACAGTATACCACCTCACCAGGAAGGGAGCCTCTGAAGGGAATCACATAAGAAATTGGTTGAAACCCATTTGCTGGAATCACATAAGCTGTTGTTTCCATAAAGTCAACCGTTCCATGCAACCAAATTTCTTCATTACTTCCTACCCCGTAGGGTTTAGTTTTGAAGTGGCTAACATCAACCCACTCCAGCTCTTGTTCGATCTGCCCATAACGCTGAGGGTGTCGCCTCTGAAATGCAGCCACCCGTGAAATCAGTGCCCAGAATGCCTGCTTCACAACTCCATTCAATGCCCCTGGAGGTGGAAGTTGGTAACGGTGAGGATTTGACATTCTTGCTTCTTCTCTTCTCCTCTCTTCCCCTACCAAGATCAGATTTCAATCCAACTATGTTTCTTCTTATAACCCACATCTCAGACCCTTTTCAAATTTAACTATGCATCTTCATCGCACAATCTTGTAACGTTTCTTGTAATCTACATATTAAACCCTTTCACATTTACTCATCCATCTTCTAATCAAGTTTACTAGATCCTAACTAAGTCTGTAAGGGAATTGGGTTCTTAAATTTATTGTTGTTTAAATTGTTGGGATTCGATTCATTTTACATTTTGACCGTTCAAGCCCTTTATTATTTATAATAAAAAAATTCAAGAATTGAGGCTTCCCTACGACAAACCGATCTGAAGTTGATAACTGATGGATAACATTTAGTTTGAATTTTTGCCAGCTCTTGGATCGATGGAATATAGTAACACAAACAAGTGAAGCAGCAAATAATATCTCATCTGCTATTGCAAAATCAATTTTCTTGGTCACAATATCTAGGACTCTTGAGAGTTCGTCTGATATCTGACATCTAAGTTGAATACACACATTAATAGGCAAAGCAGAGTGGCAGTACCTTTGCAATGATGATTAATCTTTAATTTTTGAGTCCTAAAAGCTCCAAAGGTTCATAGATAATATTTGGCAAACATATATTTTAGTCTGGATGTAGTATGCTTGATTTTCTTATGTTCTTGCAGAAGGGAATGAACTAAATTGATAAAGAAATTCGAGCTAAGATTTAGTTTCTGTAAGTGTTTGTTTGAGTTGACACTTTTTAAAATCTATAATTTATGTTTGTTACGATATTGTGTCCATCTTATTAGTCAGGGGTTAGGTTCAACTTATGTGCAAAAAAAGACAATTCAATCATATGAAAATTTAAAAGCAAGATTTAAATGGATTAAAGAAGTATGGTTTGAACTTTTGTCCCTTATATATCACCCCATTTGGTTTGCATATCAACTACATGAATCAAACTTTTCTCTGTTCACATGGTTTTGTGGGCTTGTTCTCCAAACCTTCGATTTTGATGGTTTTTAAGTCTGCATTGTTGAAAATGGAAATATTTTCCCTACTTATGCTATAACAAAAGGTGAAAACTTTGTACCAAATGATGTAAACAAGGACTACTGATCATGGATTTAACATTGAGAAGTTGAAAATGTAATACATTTTTCAAACTAAAACAATATACAATATTTTTTTCATTTAGCATCCTCGTAGTTGGAGTGAATGTTGGGGGCAGCAAAAGAATTGTCGATGACGTGCACACACTTGCTATTGCAGAAATAGGTAATAACTGACTTTCTGATAACTTGAATTCTGTGTCTTTAAAAGAATGCCATAGACTATTGGATTCGGGTTACAGAAATGAAAGATCATTATTGAAAAGTATCTTATGGTGGCCCAAATTAATTCAGATCAAAGGAATGGTTGTTATCTAAAAACTGTAGACCATTTGTTGGTGTAAAGAAAGATTCCCTAGTGCTTAATGAAAAGAAGGAATCAAGGGTGCAATCATGAATTAGAGCTGGAGGTGAATCTTGTTAAAACTAAAAACAAATTTGGAACAGAATCAGAGATTCAAACACAAATACAAAACAAAACACTAGTTTTACAGTGGTTCACCATAAATGGCTACGTCCACTCTTAAGCAGGGCAATCCTTTTATTATAATTCTTTTATAGACAAATATTATCCGAAATATGAACAGCCAAAAGGTTTGGAGGGAAAGCTTGACTGTTGGGTTTAACACCTTTACAAATCTTCAAACATCTCTCTTCCGGAGGCTGAGCAAGCTGTTTACTGTAGAAATCTTGAGCACCCAGATGGTCATCCCGCAAGGAAATCATGGGATAGGGCTCAGCGCCATGTACCCTCAAGAAACACACATCCTCAGGAATTCCATCATAGTACACCACCTCACCAGGAAGAGAACCTCTGAAGGGGAGCACATAAGTCTTTGCTGGGACCCCATTTCCTGATGATTCAATAATTCTAACCATTCCATGTAACCACCGTTCCTCTGCACTTGCCCAGTTTTGTGCAGATTTGAAGTGGCTAATATCAACCCACTCCAGCTCATGTTCGATCTGCCCATAAAGCTCAGCGTGTAGTCTCTGGTATTCAGCCAGGCCTGAAATCAGTGCCCAGAATGCCTGCTTCGACGCAACTCCATCCACATTCTCTGCATACTCAAGTGGGTAACGGTGAGAAGTTGACATGCTTGCTTAACCTGCTTCTTTTCCTTAGCTTTCTTCTCTCCTACCAAAATCTGATTGCAATGTAATTATGCATCTTCTTATAGCCCACATCTTCAAGACATGCACTAGTTTTATGGATACCCAATGGTGATATCATGCAATGCATGGTCAACAAAAGAATCGACTTATGCATAATCAACCACAATATATTCAGTTTTAGTTTTTCCTTTAATCTTCGTTAGTTGCATACCAAATTGCATGTTTCTGCAGTGTTCTTTGGTTAGTTCTCTAATTTAGCTTGCTTTTTAATTCCAGTTTATCTGAGCTTGGATGCAATCATAAGCATCGCATAAACCATGGTCCAGTCAGTCAGTTCAGTTAACTTGCAGTTTGGCGGTTTAGTTTTTGTTTGGTTTCTCTATGCATTCGAATGCATGAGATATCTAATTAATACAAGTTTTTTTTATTTTTAGTGTCACTGTCAGTCTAGACTTCAACTGATTTTACCTATTTATTCACGCCATTATTTCTTCAGTTTATTGTTTAAATTGTTCGAATTTCATTCATTGCACATTTTCACCGTCCAAGCGCTTTATTATTTCTAATCGATATATAATATAAATCAGAAATTCAAGATTTGAAGCTTCCGTATGATAAATGGATCTGAAAGTTGTTAAAGGGTCTATTTGGTTGCTGGAATACCAAATGTTGGATAATGTCAATTTTGGAAGATGCTGAAATACTGGAAGATAGTTATCCTGAAAATGATTTCTGGAATATGGACCCGACCGTTTGGTTTACCCGTAAGGTGACTGAGAATGATTTCCGGAATATGGACTGGACCTGTTTGGGTCACCTGAAAGATGACTGAGAAGATGCCTTTTCTAATTGATAAAAAGCTCTAAAAACTCTAGCCTACCCAACCCCCTTCAGATTTCCCCTCCATCTTCAATATCAATCAGGTTTCAGTACAAACAGTTTACTGCATATAACGAAAGAAAGAAATAAATTTGTTCTCGGTGGAGTTCCTGAGACGCCACGGGTTACAGCTTCTGGGAACGACCACAACTTGGGTTTTACTAGACATCACTTTCTATAGCCAAAACCTGTTTCAAAAGGAAATGTTCACCACCGTCGGCTGGCTCCCCAAGGCCGCAAAAATGGGAGCCGTATGGGAAGTGAAGAAGATCGCAACGACACAGTTGAAAGTAGTCATTCTGACAATAATTTTGGGTACTGGTGCACCGTGTTGTTGATCGATCACATAGGTCGTTTTTCCATTCAGCTCATCGGTTTTTTCTTCATGTTTGTGCTCACTCTCATGTGCCACTTTTGGAAAACAAACGGGGCAGGGTTAGTTGTGATCTATGGGCTCATCTTCTTCTTTGCAAACTTCAGGCCCACTAGCACCACATTCATTGTTCCCGCTGAACTTTCCGGCAAGATTTCGGTCGACGTGCCATGGAATATCGGCTGCGATGGGAGAGATTGGGGCCATCGTCCGCGCTTTTGGAGTTGGTTATCTAGTTGATAACAATTATGAGAAGGGCCAGCTCAGGATTGCTTTGTATTTGCTCGAATTTACGAATGCTCTGGGTTTCGGTTTCACGTTTCTGGTGCCAAATGAAAATGTTTCCTCATGCCTACTGATCTAAATGAGAATATTGAATTTGGTTTGGAGAAGCCACGGACCCGGTGACATATAAAATTTGGTTTTATAAAAAATGGAATTGGAATTCGAAATTCCAATTCCAATTTTTTTGGATGGATACAAACATGGAAGAAACAAAACTAGGAATTAGATAATGCCAATTCCAGGCATATTCCAGCTACCAAACGGGCCCTTAAGTGATAGATAACATATAGTTTTTTTTTGAACCCTTGAATCAATGGAATTGAATGAAGAAAAAAATAATATCTAGAAACGGGAATAAACAATTGAAACAACAAACGATATCTAATATGCTATTACAAATAAATTTTATTGATCACATAGAGCTGGCGAGGGGCCTAGGACCATGACATATGAGAGTGGCGGACAGAGGAACTACAACGATACCCACAACTTTGGGGCAGAGATCTGTTACCAGAAACATAAACATTCGGTCAAACTCTAACAACCATAAATGAGGCATTTCCCCAATGTTGAAGTAACTCCTGCAAGTGGACCACTTCAAGAGCCACTTTATATGCTTGCACTTGAAATCCTATTATCTCACATTCCTATTCTCACAGTGACAATTTTCAGGTCAAGAAATTATTGTCTCAAAACGGTGGGGGCAATAGCTTCTCATTGACTAGAACTATTACAGCCTTTTCAAAGACCATATTAAAACATGTGAAAGTATTAACATTTGTATATTGAGTCATCTTCAGTTACAATTACCTTTCAAGGTATCTTCAATCATTAACTACGACTATAGCTATGATCTTAGTTGACTTTGAACTTTCTTCCAATCTGATCTTCTCATGGATTTGTTAAACAATATCCACTCTCTCATGTACAAAATGCTATTTAACTAGTGAAATTTTTGCAAACCCTTGATCAAGGATTCATTACTACTTTAAACTATTGGAACAAATTTCCATGGCACACATATCTGTAGAAATAGAAGGTGGAATGGAAGGAACCTCAAAAGACTAAGAGATAGGATGAGGTCTAGGTGGAGTTGGGCATTTGTCTTGTTGTGCTATATAGAATGGCGGAGGCGGAACCATAACATACACATTAAACATTCTATGGCTATGGTTTGCTTGTAAATTGTAGGATAGATAGAGTTTCTTTTGTATCCAAAGATGAAAAAGGATTCTTAGTGACAATATTAGAAGTGAGTTCCAAGGAACTATCTAGTAGGAGGTGTAGTAGTTGTCCTCAGAAAGATTAGGAGGGAAGTACACGAGAATTTGTTTGCTAGGTTGAAGGAGAATCTGCCAAGCAAATAAAAATGGTAGCAAAAGGAGAAATTGGAGAATAGATATCCTTAATAATAATTTTGTAAGATTTTGGTGACTAAAATACTCCACAAGTGGGAGGTGTTGTCCAAAAATGAATTTTAGAAACATGAGAAAGACTTCAAAATGTAACCACTTTTAGTTTAAGAGTTCTCATAAAACATAAATTACTTGCAAATCCTTTCCCTAATAGTTACAGAGCCATATTGCATATTACTTTTTTCAAAATATAGCTTTGTATTGAGATAGAATATCTTAGAGAAGTTACAAAATAGAGGAGTTGGGGAATATAATTTTCCTTTTATAGTTGGTGACAAAACCAATCGTTGTTGTCAAGAAACAGTTCGTAATCATACGACTATCTTATACAATATAAAGAATTTGAAAGGTTTTCAATGTTGTCCCTTCTCATTCCAAGTAATTGAAACTAGTTTTGTTTCCAAAGGGGGAGTTTAAAAACTTGTAAACATATTTGAATATCTAGAGAAAGGTTTGACCAACTTGTGAAGATTATAAATTAGTTTATTGATCATGAAAAAATAACAATGATCTTAATAGTCTTCTTATTAAGAGCTCTATAATATATTCATATTGTCATTGTGCATTCTTTCTTTTTCACAATGATTACAAAGGAGGAAAAATGATGAAACTTGGCCGCAATCTACTCCATATCCAATAGTTCATTTACCATCTTCTGAATATCCTTCTTATGCCTTCTAGGATGACATTAAGAGGTGATAGTTACGGAATTAACACTCTCCTACAATTCAACAACATGTTCAAAGCCTTTCTAATTTGGTCTTGTAGGAGGATGTTCACTAAAAACATTGCCATGTTTACTCAAAATAATTTATACCTCCATGTATTATGCATTTTTCCTTTTAAGAGATTTATTTTTTGATACCAAACATTTCACTACCCAGTCTACCTAATTGTGACTAGACAATCTCTTCGTTAATTAATTTTTCAACATCATTTTAGGACCTCTTCACATCTTCACTTTAATCACCTACTTCAGCATTTGACATTACCACTCACACACTGCTACATAGATCACCTACAAGCCTCCTACACATAGGACATTATGTTGCTTTAATGTAGACCTTAAAAAAAAAAAAACTTGGTTTAAACTTGGTTTGGTGTATGTTACATATACAATAATTATATCAACATGACTATAACTTATCACATCAATGAATATTTTTTTGTTTTTATTTTACCTACCAAATGTCATTATTGTTGAGTCCAAATGAAAAAGAATAGTAAGATTACAAACCCCCTCAGAGATTGATTCATCATTTCTTTAAAATTCAAATTTTACAAAAATAATTACACAATCTAACCCAAATAAGATAAATTAACAGTTTTATAACTTAACAATAGCTCCTGAATAATAATTTTGTAAGATTTTGGTGACTAAAATCCTTCACAAGAGGGAGGTGTTATCAAAAAATAAATTTTAAAAATATCAGAAAGACTACAAAATGTAACCACTTTTAGTTTAAGAGTTATCATAAAACTTAAATTACTTGCAAATCATTTCCCTAATAGTTTCAGAGCTATTGTGCATAGTACTTGGTTTGATGCATGTTACATGTATACTAATTATATCAACATTACTATAACTTATCACATCAATGAACAATTTGTTGTTTTCATTTTTACCTGCCAAAGAATACTGAAATTATAAACCCTCTCAAACATTGATTCTTCATTTCTTTTAAATTCAAAATTGACCCAAAAAAAATTACACCATCTAAACTAAATAAGATAACAAAATAGTATTAATATTAGACTATAAAGTAAAACATCATTAATGAAGGAAAAAAAACCTTGTAGTTCAAATGAATTTTAAAATATGACCAAAGAAAATATTGAAGAAAAATCTGATTAAAGTATTTTAAAAGCTCATTAAGTAGTAAACAACTATTATGCTCGTTAAAATATTATGTATGCAATCCAAATCTTGAATATTGTTCTCACATACCATACCCCATTTATAACAGAGCCATTGCACACATTAATTTACTGCAGTTTTTTATCTCAGTTCTTTATGACAGAAGCATTGTGCATATTAAATTACCATAGATCACTTCTTTATGACAGCACCATTGCCCACATTAAATTACTGTATTTTAGTATCTCAGTTATTTTTTCAAGAATCTACTCACGAATTGCACAAACATTCATTAACATAAAGGCTTGTAATTCAAACATATTAGAGGAGAATAAATATTCAAAAAAATTCAGTGCAGTTCGAAACAATGAATGAACATTATGTAGAGTAAAAATATCCTACAATCCAATTCTTGAATACTCCTTTCACATATATTGTACCTGTACACACAAAAAGGTGCACTTCTATGAATCCTTACATGCAAGGAAACTCAAGAATGAGCCCTCACAAATCGATCCATAGCTCTCTATGTATGGAGTTGCAAGATTTTTTAGATTGCTCTCA
>MU227035.1:2441907-2469636 GCA_018584345.1 Thuja plicata
TCATGTGTGGTTTCCATGTGTGATAGTTATGGGGTGTTAGCCGGGCCACAGAGGGGTCCGACATTGAGAGAAGAGAAGACGGAAGTAGAAGGGACTATTTCTGAAAGTAAATAACAGAAAGTAGAATGCACCCCCCCACAATGTATATATTCTATCCCCTGAGTGCCACAAATAACTAATTTTAGAAAGCACACAAAAAAACGAGGAGAAAACCTGAGTTCCAGAAGCCGAACAGGAGCAGGAAGGAAGGTGTGGCTTTGACTGAGAAAAATAGAAACCAAATGGCAAGAAATGGAAATGAGACCAGTACCACTGCATCCATCTCAGAAACACCTTTCTGAAAATATTTCGTTTTCTGAAAAACGAGCTCGTATGCCCAAGTTATGAGCAAAAAACCAACTGCCCCTCAAAATGCATGCTCTCTGGAAAATGACAGACACTACCGTAAATTTGACGGCCGGTCGGCTGTCATAGGCCTGTCCGAGCGGCGCCGCCGGCGGTGGTGGTGGCTGGGCGGCTCCCGGGTGGCCGGCGGGTGGTGCAGTTGCCGGGCGGCGAAAGGGGGGCGCAGCCGGCGGAGGTGGCTGGCCCGGGCGGTGGAGGGGCCTGTTTCCGATGGCGGCCGAGAGGATTGTGGTGGCGCGCCGGTTGTTGTTGCCGGCGGCGGTGCCCCAATGGTGGCGCGCGGCCCTTTTACACTGAATGCGTTATTTCAAACGCATAAAAACCATTTAAAATGGTTTTTTTTTATTTTTTTCAAAAAAAAATTGAGAAGTGACCTCGATTTGCGAGCCGTACGGCCTGAAGAGGTCAAAAAAAATTTCCTGAGCTCCCAGAGGCTAGATAGGTCGAGTCTTAGTGATTTCGACTCTCCCGGGCCTTCTGAACGCAATGGCGGTGTCAGTTTTGGCTCAATATGCTCCAGAAAATGGCGCCTCCTTAGAAATTATAGAAAAAGCCCAGAGAAGCTGCAGATGACGCTTTCGATTCGTGGCTTCGAATATCTTCAAACTAGACAGCAGTAGGGCGGCTCTGATACCATGTAGAATCTGATGAAAGATCAGATTCACAGAACCCGAATACACCTGCATGCAAATGACCTAATATAAAGATGAAGTACGAAATCGAAAAAGCATAAAACAGAAGTTGCTCAGAGAGTGAGAGCAAAAATATTAACTGCATTAATCAAAAGAGATTACAAAGTTTGACCTTATAAAGGTGAACAAACCCTAAACCTAAAAGCTAGGATGCACAATATAATTAATATAAAGTATTAATTATATGCACCTAAGTGAAAGCATAAGCCGAAAAAGAGTAAACTGATTACTCTAACACAACCTTCTCATCAATTCATTAATTAATATCAACTCTCCCATGCTCTTCTCAAATATATAATGTACAAAATGCTACGAACTACTTAAATTCTTTTGCAAACGCTTAATCAAGGCTATTCTTACTACATTCAACTATTAGGATAGATTTCCATGGCACGTCATCTCTTACACCTACATAAACTTTGATTTCGTTAGATTTTTTTAGTATAAAATCTGATTGTATTGGGACATTTTTGTTGATTTTTAAATCTCTTATGTTTATTACTTAAGAGTAAATCAGATTTTTTTTTGAAGGTTTTTAGAAGATAATTTCAAATCTGATTTTATGCGGACTTTGAAAGATAAGTTCAAATCAGATTTTTCAAATCTAATTTTTTCTTTTGAGACAACATATGTTTATAAAAGGAAAATATGTTTCCATATGTAATAGGTGAAGTTGTTCATTTGCATGCAGCAGCAAATAGATTGTTTAGTGCTTTATTTTATCAGAGAAGTTATTGTAACAACAGTTGTAAATTGATTATCTTGTTAAGCAGTGATTGCTTTAGATAATTTGTATGAAGCCCCAATAGCTGTAAGTTTATTTTGTTTATTGTAAATGTTATTTTCAGTTAATAGAAGCAAGAAAAAGTTTGCATATCTCCATCTTTGTTATGTGTTTATACTTTGTCATGTTTTAGGGTTTCCTGAATTTATTCATTGCTGAAATAGAACATCTCTGTGTGAGTTTCCAGAATATAGATTTAGTCTATATTTTTTACATGGTATCAAAGTTGATTGGCCCTCAATCCTTGTGAGTTTGGGCATTTGTTTTTTCTGGATATTTATTTTTTCTTGCACATGAGACATGGATGGAGATGTAGGAAAGAGTTGGCAGCAGCCATCGTCCTTTAATGGACAAAATTATGATGTTTGGGCAAAGAAGATGAAGATCGTAATGGTTGCAAATGATTTGTGGGAGCTTGTGGTCAATGGATTTATGGATGCAACTGACCCAGCTCTGTTTTCTGCCCTCACAAACAATCAGAAGACTCAGTTGAAGGAGTTGAGGAAAGATGCAAAAGCTTTGAGCTTGATTGAAATTGTCTTGACAGAGGCAATCTTTCCAAGAATAGCAACAACTGATTATTCCAAAGAAGCTTGGGATATCCTTCATACAAGTTTTAAAGGGACTGAAAATTTTTGTGTGGTGAAGCTCCAAATGCTTCGAAGAGAATTTGAGACTTTTCTTATGAAGGACAATGAGTCCATTTCAGATTTCAGCTCAAGACTCACTGGTTTGATAAACCAGTTGAGAACCAATGGAGAAACCATGGAGGAGAAAAGAATAGTAGAGAAAATTTTGAGAAGTCTTCGCTCAAAATTTGATACTCTAGTTATTACCATTGAAAAGGTAAAGGATCTCTCAACATTAACTGTTGATGAGTTGATGAGTTCTTTCCAAACCCATGAGCATCGAATTAATAGATTAGCAATTTCTTCTCAAGAGAAAACTTTCAGAGCTCAATCCAATGCAAGAGGCAGTGGAAGAGGAAGAAACCACTCTAGAAGAGGCTCAAGAGGAAGAGGTCGTGGCAACTCCGGACAACAAAATGATGGAGGAGAAAGCTTAGAATGAGAAGCAACAAATGAGGGAGCTAGCAGCTCTCAGAATAATTTCAGAGGAGGCAAGAAGAACAATAGATCAAACAAGAGAAATATTGAGTGCTATTGTTGACATAAATTTGGGCATTATGCAAGTGAATGCTGGAAAAAGCAAAGTGATCAGTCAAAGCAAAGTGCTAATGTGGCTGATGTGAAAGTGGCTAATGGAAATAACCCCACAACCTTCATCATGTGTGATATTGGTTAAGAAGGCAACCCCAAAGTCTGGTATTTGGACAACGGTTGTAGTAACCACATGAGTGGTAATGAAAGTCTTTTTTCTTTCATTGATAATTCTATAAAGTCTAAAATTAGAATGGGGAACAATGAAATTGTTCCAGTTGTGGGCAAATGATCTATTATGATCCACACCAAGCAAGGTGAGAAACAAGAAATTCAAAATGTTAGCAAATTCTTCTCAAGAGCAAGCTTTTAGAGCTCAATCCAATGCAAGAGGCAGTGGAAGAGGAAAAAATACTCTAGAAGAGGCTCAAGAGGAAGAGGTCGTGGCAACTCCGGACAACAAAATATTGGAGGAGAAACCTCAGAATGAGCAGCCACAAATGAGGGAGCTAGCAGCTCTCAGAATAATTCTAGAGGAGACAAGAAGAACAATAGATTGAACAAGAGCAATATTGAGTGCTATTATTGCCATAAATTTAGGCATTATGCAAGTGAATGCTAGAAAAAGCAAAGTGCTAATGTGGCTGATGTGAAAGTGGGTAATGAAAATAACCCCACAACCTTCATCATGTGTGATATTGGTTAAGAAGGCAGCCCAGAAGTCTGGTATTTGGACAGCGGTTGTAGTAACCACATGAGTGGTAATGAAAGTATTTTTTCTTTCATTGATAAATGTATAAAGTCTAAAATTAAAATGGGGAACAATGAAATTGTTCTAGTTGTGGGAAAAGGATCTATTATGATCCACACCAAGCAAGGTGAGAAACAAGAAATTCATAATGTTAGCAAATTCTTCTCAAGAGAAATATTTTAGAGCTCAATCCAATGCAAGAGGCAGTGGAAGAGGAAGAAACCACTCTAGAAGAGGCTCAAGAGGAAGAGGTCATGGCAACTCCAGATAATAAAATGTTGGAGGAGAAAGCTCAGAACGAGCAGCCACAAATGAGGGAGCTAGCAGCTCTCAGAATAATTTCAGAGGAGGCAAGAAGAACAATAGATCAAACAAGAGCAATATTGAGTGCTATTATTGCCATAAATTTGGGCATTATGCAAGTGAATGCTGAAAAAAGCAAAGTGATCAGTCAAAGCAAAGTGCTAATGTGGCTGATGTGAAAGTGGGTAATGGAAATAACCCCACAACCTTCAACATGTGTGATATTGGTTAAGAAGGCAGCCCAGAAGTCTGGTATTTGGACAGTGGTTGTAGTAACCACATGAGTGGTAATGAAAGTCTTTTTTCTTTCATTGATAAATCTATAAAGTCTAAAATTAGAATGGGGAACAATGAAATTGTTCCAGTTGTGGGTAAAGGATCTATTATGATCCACACCAAGCAAGGTGAGAAACAAGAAATTCAGAATGTTTATTTTGCCCCAGGGATAAAGCACAATTTGATGAGTGTTGGACAGCTTATTCAAAATGGATATAAAGTGTTGATGGACGATGACTAATGTGTCATTTATGAGAAGGATGGGAGTAAGAAAATTATTATAGCAGTTTAAATGACAAAGAATCAAATGTTTCCATTGAAGGTAGAAATGTGTTTCTCTTCAATCTCAGCAGCTTCATTTCCCAAGAAAGCATGTACATTAGTACAACAATCAGCCTTCAAGAGCGTGATTGAACACCCCTCCAAGCTATGGCATTTAAGGTATGGACATCTTGACTATGCTGGTTTAAGTTTATTGTGTTGGATGATATCAGTTTTGGTTACTGATCATGTTGTTGATATTCATGTTTTGTCACTGATGTCAACATATATTTCTGTGAAGAGGACAGACTGGTTACTTGACTGGAAGAAGTGTATAGACACTGTAGGAATGATTTAGAATGATCGAAGTCAGATTTATGTAGAAAAATGTGTGTTGACCTTATTCCTAAGGTCGCTTGGCTTTATATTGTATATTGTAGATGTTACATTTGATTTGGTGAAGACTGGTTTATAGACTGTAACTATGATTCTGGACAGAGAAGGTCTCTGTGTTTCTGGTATATCTTTTTGGCAAAGATATTTCAGAGGATGTGAGCTTATTTAGACAGTCGACATATGTTTAAATAATGGGTTGATTTTGATTATGGTTTGGTTACTGGTGATGTCAGTTGTGGCATGTATTCTGAAGGAGACCTATTTGTTGGTTGACTTCAGACATGTAGCGTGTAAAATGAATTGTGAGCGTGGATTGCGGATCTAGAAGCATAATTTATGGATTGTAAATAATGTTTACTTGTTATAGGTACTCTTTGTATCTTAGCAAGGGGTCAAATAATTATTTATATATTGGAAATCCTTTATTGGTTGACCTAATTAATTATTTGTATATTAGGAAAGCTTAACTAGCCGACCTAATGAATTATTGTAAGATTATATATGAGTGATCTTTTCTTTTGAAAAGATGTGACAGAGATGAAAAGTTAAAGAAGAAGTGAAAGCTGTGAGGCTTGTTTGGCTGTTGGATGTAGATCAGAGTTTATGAGAAAAGTACTTCATTGGAACTGATCAAGCAAAGACAGTTGCTATCAGACAATTCACTAGATTGTGTATTTTCTTTATACACTTGTTCAGATTGTAAATCCTTGAGGGTGTCTTTAACCTTCTTTGGGCAGTGTGCCTTGGAAGTGAGCCTGCTATTTCTTTTAACTCCTAACAGGGTATGTTTCCTAAGAGGGACTATGTACGGTAATGTTGTAACAAGCTCCTAACAGGGCTAAATCTTTTAACAAGGATACTATACTCTCAGTACATTATTTGTGGGTTTTAATTCCCACCAGGGTTTTACCTTTAATGGGGTTTCCTTGACAACAAATAGTGTGTTATGGTGTTGGCATTTACCGTGTTATCATTTACATTTGCAGATTTGGTTTATAAAGTTTAAAGTTTAATAATCTATATCACAACTGATTCATCCCCCCCCTCTCCATTGTCTTGTGGACTGTTATTCCTAACAATTGGTATCAAAGCTTGTGGTCGTTAAAGAGAAAGTTTAACAACTTGAGGTGATCCTGAAGATGACTTACTACAGGAAGGATAGTCCAAAGTTTGATCCTTAAAACTTTGACAGTTGGCAGAACAAGATGAAAACACATTTGCTATGTATGGGAATTGATTATTGGATGATCACAAAGAAGAATAAAAAGATAGTGATTGAGGATGAATTAGAGAAGGCTACTGAAGATCAGAAGAAGTTATTTTCATGTAATATGGTTGCAAGGGATTCTTTGATCAGCGCACTTTCAGAAGGAGAATTCATAGAAGTAAAGGACTTGGATTATGCACATGAGATCTAGTCAAGATTAGAAGCATTATGTATTGGAGACAAGTTTACTAAGAAGGCAAAGCTATAAAACTGGAAGATAAAGACGGAATCACTGAAGATGAGAGAAGATGAGAAAATTAGGGCATATGGACAGATAATTACCGAAGTGGTTACTGGTATTAGAAACTCTGAAAGTACTTACAATGAGGAAGAAGTGATTGTAAAGATACTCAGATCTTTGACACCTGCATATAGAACCAAAGTACAAGCTATAGAAGAGATTATACCTTTGACGCCGAAATTTATCAGAGATATGTTGATTGGAAAGTTAACTACATTTGAGGTCGCAAAACTGGGAGACACTTTACCTAAAGTTGAGTCAGCATTCAAGGCAACCGTGCACAAGAACAAAAAGACCTTATCTAGAAATGCAAGCATCAGCAGTAATCATCTAAGAGAACAACTTGGACCCTATGCAGATGAATGGGAATAGATAGAGGTAGAAGAAAGAAAGCTAGATGAAGTTGTGGCACTAATTGCCATAAGAGAAAAGAGAGGTAAGGGAAAGTTTGAAGGCAAATTACCTTTGAAATCTTTTTCATCTAACAAGATTGGTCATTTTGCATCTAGATGTCCTACAAGAGTTTCAAAGCACAAACCTAAGTTTTTCAAGTCTAAGTATTCAAAAAACAAGGAATTTTATTATGCTAGTGAGGGTATATCTGATGATGATGATG
Organism: Thuja plicata; assembly: GCA_018584345.1. Taxonomy (NCBI): domain Eukaryota; kingdom Viridiplantae; phylum Streptophyta; class Pinopsida; order Cupressales; family Cupressaceae; genus Thuja; species Thuja plicata. The sequence goes on from MU227035.1 coordinate 2,449,060, forward strand.
GTGACTATGATGAAATTGGATTTGTTTATATTAAGGATGATGAACCTATACATGAAGAAAAATTCTTAGTATCCTGAGTTTAAAAAAAATCTGAATGGGTTATAGACAATGGTTGTTCACACCATATGACTGGAGATAAAAATAAGTTTGTTAGTTTGAAAAGACATGATGGTGGTGTTGTCAGATTTGGTGACAATACTCCTAAGATTATTATTGGAGTTGGATCTATTTCTTTGGATGGAAAGACTAACACTGACAATGTATTACTTGTTGATGGACTTAAGCATAATCTGTTGAGTGTTGGACAGTTAGTGGATAAAGGGTTATCAATTGAAATTTATTTATGGGAAATTCTCTATCAGAAGTAAAGCAGGAGACATGATCGCATCTGGTACTAAATCCAAAGGTAATGTACATTTGAATTGAACACATCTGAAGCTTCTTGTTTTATTGCGAAGGTTGATGACAATTGGTTATGGCACAAAAGATTTTGTTATGTTAACTTTGATAACATTGTGAAGGAAAGTTTGACAAAAGCAGTAAGAGATCTACCTAAGATTGTAAAGCCATCTAACACTATGTGTAGAGAGTGTGTTATGGGGACGCAGACTAGAAGTACTTTCAAAAGCAAATCTTATTCAGCAAAAGAGAAGTTGGATCTGGTACATACAGATCTGTGTGGTCCTACACAAACAAGATCATACTATGGTGAAAGGTACTTTATACTATTTGTTGATGACTTTTCTAGAATGATGTGGGTTACTTACTTAAGAGAGAAATATAAAGCATTTAAAAAATTTAAGTTATTTAAAGTAAAAGTTGAGAATGAATCTGGTTTGAAGATAAAGTGTTTGAGATCAGACAGAGGAGAAGAGTTTACATCAGAGTTGTTTAATACATACTATGAAGAGAAATGAATATACGGACAGACATCAGCCCCTAAAACTCCACAACATAATGGGATAGCAGAGCGAAGAAACAAAACTATTTTAGATGTTGCAAGGACTATGTTGCTGGAAGGAAATGTGTCACATGTTCACTCGATAGAAGTAGCTGGGACTGGTGTGTACACACTGAACAGAATTCAAATCAAAGAAGGTACAAGTAAGACTCCTTATGAATTATGGTTTGACCATACACCTACTGTAAAATATTTTAGAATATTTGGCAGTAAATGTTATATCAAAAGAGATGATGAAATAGGCAAGTTTGACGCTAGAAGTGATGAAGGAATCATTCTTGGTTATTCCAATAAGAGTAAAGCATATAAATGTTTCAATCTGAGATTGAGAAAGTTGATTGAAAGCACCAATGTGAGGATAGATGAAAATTTTCAAATTCAGGAAAGGATGTATGATTGTGGTCATATTACAAAAGTGAAAGAGGTTACTGCTGAACCTGAAGAATCTTTGATGATTGATAATGAGATTGAAGATGAACAGACTGAAGCCACTGAGACATTGAAGACACCAAGGTATGTTAAGAAGAATCATCCTGAAGATCAAATTATTGGAGATGCAAATAAAGGCATGATGACTAGATATAGAGATAGAGATGAGATTTGTTTGATTTCTCAAGTTGAACCAAAGACTACTGATGAAGCATGTAGAGATGAATCTTGGACTAAAGCTATGGAAGAAGAATTTAAACAGATAAAGAAAAACAATACTTGGGAATTGGTTCCAAGACCTAAAAACAAGAATGTGATTGGTACTAAATGGGTTTTTCAGAAATAAGATGGATGAGGAAGGAACAGTGGTAAGAAACAAAGCAAAACTGGTATGTAAAGGATACTCACAACAAGAAGGCATAGACTATGAAGAAACATTTTCTCATGTTGCTAGATTGGAAGCTGTGAGATTTTTCTTGCTTATGTTGCACATAAAGACTTTAAGGTTTATCATATGGATGTGAAGTCACCATTCTTGAAAGGTGATCTAGAGGAAGAAGTTTACATTGAGAAACCTGATGGTTTTCCTTTGACAGATGATGAAAACATGGTTTGCAGATTGAAGAAGACATTGTATGGACTGAAACAGACACCAAGAGCATGGTATGCAAGACTGAACAAATATCTACTTTGTATTAGTTTAAGAAAAGGTAATGCAGACAGTAATTTATATTTGAGAACTGATGAAGATGGAATCTTGATTATAGAAGTTTTTGTTGATGATATAATTTTTGGAGGCAATGATAAGATGAGTAATAAGTTTGTTAAAGAAATGGAAAATGAATTCGAGATGTCAATGATTGGTGAGATAAAAAAATTTCTTGGTTCACAAATTAATCAGAGTAACAATGGCATTTTTATATCTCGGACCAAGTATCTTAAAGAAATGTTGAAAAAGTTTGGAATGGAAGGTTGTAAACCTGTTAGGACACCTATGGTGACTGGAAACAAACTGACTAATAGTGATGAGACTCAAAGTGTTTTTTAGACTAAGTACAGATCCATGATTGGAGGTCTACAATATCTAACTCACACCAGACCAGATATTACCAATGCAGTTGGAATTGTGGCTAGATATCAGACAGATCCTAAATAAACATATTTTGTTGTTGTGAAAAGAATTTTCAGATATTTGAAAGGCACAATAAAATATGGACTGTAGTATGAAAAATCAGAAGATTTTACTTTGCAGGCTTATATTGATGCTGATTGGGCAAGTAATATGGATGACAGGAAGAGTACAAGTGGTGGTGCATTTTTCCTTGGAAAAATATTGATTTCTTGGTTGAGAAAGAAGTAGAACTATATTTCTCAATCTACTGATGAGTCGGAGTATGTTGTTGCTGCAATAAACTGTACACCATCACAGATTGATTCATCATTTCTTTTAAATTCAAATTTGACAAAAAAAAAAGTACACCATCTAAACCAAATAAGATAACAAAACAGTTTTATAACTTAACACTTTTATATGAAATATTAAACTTTAAATTAAAACGTCATTAAATTAATAAAGAAAAAAAATTGTAGTTCAAATGAATTTTAAAATATGACCAAAGAAAATATTGAAGAAAAATCCGATAAAAGTATTTTAAAAGCTCATTAAGAAGAAAACACGTATTATTCTTGTTAAAATATTATGTATGCAATCTAGATCTTGAATACTGTTTTCACATACCATGAATCAAGAGTAGTCCAGCAATCATGAATCATGAATCTCTCTTCTGACGTGGCTATACCAATGCAAGCTTCTTACAAGTAACTTATTATATCAATCAACTATTTTCTATTTTTATTATTAATCAGAAGAATTTGGCAGACATTTCATGAACTGTGAAAAACTAATACCTGCTATTAACTATTAATTTTGTTAAATAAAAGCAATGAATAACCATTATAAAGCATAAAAATGTTCTATAATCTAATTCTTGAAAACTATTTAAGCATACCAAACCCCATTTATGACAGATCCATTACGTATATTATCTCAGTTCTTTTTCTAAGAATCTCCCAATAAATTGTACAAATGTTCATTAACATGAATTGCACATCAAAAGATCAATAAAATGATAATAAAGAAGATGAGGCTTGTGTAGTTCAAAGGAATTTTATACATATAACCAAAGAATACATGTTCAAGAAAAAATTCAGTACAGTGTGAAACAATGAATGAACATTATGTAGCGTAAAGGTATTCTACAATCCAGTTCTTGAATACTCTTTTCACATATCATGCCCCATTTATGACAAAACGTCCATTGTGCACATTAAACTATTCAATTCTTTTTCAAGAATCTTCCCATGAATTAAAGACACCATTTTCTGGAAGATCTTCGAGACGGCATAATGCAAAATTATCCACTAACATACATTGCACATCAAAAGAATTGTGCACACAGTTGTCATTACAGAAGAAGGTAATATAATTGGAATCTGATAATTGACTTTCTCGTAATCTGAATGCTGTATCGTTTCAAGACAATTGGATTCGGGTAACAGAAATGAAAAATTTAATGGAAAGACAAATTTGTATCTCACAGTGGGGACAATCCATTCAGATCAAAAGAATAGTTGGTAGCTAAATACTGTGGACCATTTCTTACTGCAAAGAAAGATTTTCTAGTGCTTAATATAATGAAGGGCAAGGCGGTTTAATGCGAATCCTTTCTTTTCTGACATGTGGAAGTTCCGCAAGATACTTACTGTAGAAATCTTGAGCAACAAGATGCTGATCTCGCAAGGAAATCATGGGGTAGGGCTGAGCACCATGTACCCGGATGAAATAGACATCCTCAGGAATTCCGTCATAATAAACCACCTCACAAGGAAGAGAACCTCTGAAGGGAATCACATAAGTCATTGCTGGAACCCCATTTGCTAATGAATCAAGAACTCTAACAATTCGATGTAACCACCGTTCTACTGGACTTAGCCAGTTTTGTTCGGATTTGAAGTGGGTAATATCAACCCACTCCAGCTCATGTTCGATCTGCCCATAAAGCTGAGGGTATTGCCTCTGATATGCAGCCAGCCATGAAATACCTGCCCAGAATACCTCCTTCACAACGCCATCACTCTTCTCAGCGAACTCAAGTCGGTAACGGTGAGAAGTTGACATGCTTGCTTAACCTGCTTCTTTTCCTTAGCTTTCTTCTCTCCTACCAAGATCTGATTGCAATGTATCTTCTTATAACCCACATCAGAGACCCGTTAACTGTCTATCACTTTCTTCATCACATAATCTTGTAATGTTTCTTGATATTAAACCCTTTCACATTAACTCATACATCTTGTAATCAAGTTTACTAGATCCTAACTACTTCGTAAGTTGAGATCTCAGGGGAATTAGTTTCTTGCATTTATTGTTTAAATTGTACATTAATGTGAATTCATTCATTGCACATTTTGACCGTCCAAGCTCTTTATTCTTTCTAATCAATATGTAATAAATATTAATGAGAAATTCAAGATTTGAAGCTTCCGTATCATAAACGGATCTGAAGTTTTGAAGTGGTTGATAACACGTCTTTAGGAATAGAAGATGGAATTGAAAAGGACTTATGTATAACATAATAGATATATAAAGCTCACTTGATCTAACATGACAGATATTGACCCCATTGTTATGACAAGCTACCATCGGGCCTCAAAGGGTGTTTAGTGAGAGATAGGAGTTTCATATGATGTTGGGCATTTGTCTTGTCCTTTATAAAATGGTGGATGTGGAACCATAACGTACACTAAACATTCTATACTAGTCTAGGTTGTAGTTTAGTTATTACTTAGTGTGCCGGAAAGAGTTACTTTTGTATCCATACATGTCAAAAGATCTTTAGGGGCAACACTAAGAGCGAGTCCCGAGCATCTATTTAAAAATAACTCAAATATTCTCTTGGATTTAAACTTTTGTTAGGATAGGAATAGGTTAACTTCATTAGGTCTAATTGGTTGAGGCTGTCGAGGCCAAAAGTAGTCAAACATAAAGTTAACACAGGCTAAGTCTACTATGAATTATCATTTACACTTGTTGATGTAAGAGACATTACCTCTAGTTTTCAAACTTAGACCATAAACCATTTAACAAATGTAGAGATGGATTTCATGTTAGAGAAATAAATTTATTCTAAAATAGTTATTTTAATACAATCACATCCACAAACCAAAATGCTCAAATTCAAGATTTCAATATACTGTTATTTTAACACAATCACATTCACAAACCAAAATGCTCAAATTCAACATTTCAATATATTGATCCAGGGACTAGAAAACAAATATGCATACAACCCAAACCCTGATTGTTGCTATGCGCATTCATCCATGCTCGCACACTACTCAACCTTGGCTTTTGAACACAATTACCTCCTCCTATTTATTGTGACTCTCTCTTCTTTTCTATCTTTCTTCGACAAGCATTCTCTTACACCTACATAAACTATGATTTCTCCTACAGACTAAGGCTCAACACAACGTCCAATGTTTGTCTTCAGTCTACACCAATTCATACACCCTTCTTATGCAACCCTGAGGATGTGGCATTTTCTACTAAGCCCCAAACATTTTCCTCCCCTTATTGCCCAATCATGCACACTCTTGTCTCTTCCACTTCAGTGTACTCCCCTAAATTCCATAGTATTTTTTTATTTTTTTTTAAAACTCCCTCTTTTCTTAACATCATTTTGTTTTCTCATTTGTGCGCTACTTTTCTCACTTAACTGTTTTTATCTAATAGTTCATGTTTATATGCTTAAAAACTTCCCAAAAGCATGGTCAAAACACAATGGACCACATGAAGCAACACTACACAAGCTATAAGGAAGTTGGAAAAGGTTGTCAAAACTAAACAAATCCATTTTTCTCTAAATCCATTTTGTGCATCATATGACGACATTCTATCAAAGAGTTCAGAAACTTAACGTACTTGAAGAAACAGCTTTGGGGAGAACATCATCTTAAAGAATAGAAATATTGAGGAACCAGTACTGTATAAAAAAAATCACATTAGTAGTGTCAATAACTAAAATCTCTATGGCTGATAAGAAATATATACCTTTATTCTTCGATGTCTCTACTTTTCCAATTCTCTATCATGTGTTGGAGCTGATAATGTGGAAAAACTTTGCAAAGACGATGACCAATAAACAAGCCAAAACTATGAAATTTTTTATTTGATTAACATAGATAAAAGATTAAATAGCTGAGAGAGAAAATCATATGAGAGATTTAAATTAATTACAATAACTGAGAATTGTCTTATAGACAACTGATTTCCTAAAAAAGGAATAAACTAAAAAACATAAAACTAAAACAAAGCTAATATTATCTAGCAATTTAAAATTGATGATTTACAACCAATTTCCAAAATAAAGATAAAAAAAAAAGAAAACAAAGTCTATCTCAACAGTATGCAAACTCCTATTTATTTAAATTATATATCTAGTGAAATGGTGATCAATGGTAGACCACCAAATCACACATATACATTGAATGATCCTGTAACATAAGAAATAGATGGTCACCAAAATGTAAAGGGTAAATATGTAATGTGTATGTATGAGGAAGATAAGATGTTAGTTTTTACCTCAAATACGCAAAGGAAGGATCCAAATTGCTTAACCCCAAAGGAAGGATCAATGCATAAATGAATCAATTGATTCGAAATGAGAATAAAGAAGAAAATATTAAATTTCGTTGTATAAAAGAGAATGTGTGAAATAGATTTAGGAAGATTAAAAAACTTTAATTGAAATGAATTACAGAGAAGTACTAACCTCGAAATGCTATAGATCTGAAAAATGCTATTGTCGGGTGCCTACACTGAGTTTCTGAAAAATTTACAACCAGATCTGGAATAGAAACGCGGAGACGAACAAAACCCAGAATCTTTTTCCAATCTGGCTCAGTTCTAATTTTGACCCTAAAGTCAATGTCATCTTTGACCTAGAATTTTTGATTCCAACCTAGGGCAGAATCAACCTCCAATTCTAACCTAAAATCTCTGACAAAAAATCTATTTATGAATCCTGATACTTTATCGAAAAGGGTATCTGAATCTGCACTCCAATTCGTTGTTCCAAACCTGTCCCTGGAAGAAAAATGGTTTGTTTGTTGGGGGGGAGGGGTTTGCCTTAGTCAAACCCCGATTTAGGAATTAACCTTGAAATCAATAATTGAAATAGAGAATGCTAGCAGGTAGTAGAAGTAAATCTAACAATAAAGCTATGTTATTCAATAGATATGCAATTGTATTTTGAATATAAACAAGTATATAAATATGAAAGCTTGGACTCAATATTAGAAACCATAAACCTCCATTATTGTATGCTTGGAATCCACCTTGAAGAGAGAATAAATGAATCTTGAGGATGCACAAAAGATCTTGAAGGAAGATCACACCACCATGATGGATAGATCTAGGGTTGAATGATGAATGTTTGAACCAAATCCCTTCAAAGGCTTGAATGCTTGAATCCTTGTTCTTCAATGGAGAACTTGAATGCTTGAGAGGGAGACTTGAACACTTTGAAAGCTTGAAAACATGTAGAACAATGGACGCTTTAACTTTTTTCTTGATGATGGTTGTTCGCTTGTGATTATGCTTGATTTGACTTAGTTTGGCTTAGAGAAAATGAGAGGAGAAGGCTTCCTTATATATGAATCTAGGGTAAAATATTCTAGAGAGGCCTACATAGGAGAGTTAAAGTCCAATTAGACCTATATCCCTAGAAGAGGACCTATGTTAAATATAATTTAAGAATCATTACTTCGAAACCCGAAACATCTGACCCAAAAGTTGAAAATGAACTTTTAATGACCCCCGGCAGCCGACAAACTTTTAAACTAGAAAGGGGACCCGGGTCAAAATTGAGGTCGACCTTGACCTAGGTCAAGGTCAAGGTCAAGGTCAAGGTCAAGGTCAACCTTGACCCAGGGAGTCAGAACCCCTGGAAAATGTGCAAGATGGGATGGATAGTGTCCGGAGAGGCCCAATCAGGGTCCTAAACAGGCACAGAAGTCTAGGAGGGGGTGTAGAAATGAGGGGACAATATGATGATGGTTAAAAACACCTCCTAAGGAGGTATAAACGTTCTTAACATGGAAGTGCTTCCATTTTAAGATGATACATTAAGCCCCCACTTTAGCAGGAGTATGGAAATCGAACATACTCGTGGTAAAGTTAGAAGAAAGACTCTGGTGGATCGCAACGAAGTAGAAAATCACTTAGTCAAGGAGCTGAGCCCCCAAACCAAGGATTATAACTCAACATACATGCACAAAGATATGAAAGCTAAGAGAAAATAATCATAAAAAGCATACATGACTACATAAGCAAGACAAGAGCAACACTATAGATAACATAGCTTCATGATCTAATCCTACTAACATTAAAGTGAAAGAGAGAAAAGAGAAAGGGATTACCTCACCTAGTAAGATGCCCACCTTACCATGAATCACCAAAGAGGGTAACAGGTTCACCCATGAATTGTGCTTTGTAATTGTAATGTGTCTTCTGACAGCTTTTGGAATACCCATAGATCCACATTCTTGTATCACTATGGAATATAAAATGCGTGTCTTTTCAGGATTTAGCAACTTATGTGCATTACCTTCCAAGGATTTAGCATATTGGAATATGTGTATCTCTTCAGTATTTAGCAACTTATGTGCGTTACCTTCCGAGGATTTAGCAAAAATAAAAATGTGTCTCTCTTCAAGATTTAGCAACTTATGTGCGTTACCTTCCGAGGATTTAGCATGTTGTAAAATGTAAGCTATAGTATAAGGGAGACCCTATATATTCCCCCCTCCTCATCATGACTACCTACTAGGCAAGACAAGGAAGAGAAAGAGGATACCTACTTCACAAGGTAAGGAGATATCCAGTTTAACAACAATATACACTATATCCTTAGCAAAAAGTATTGACGGCCCTTACCTCTAAGAGAATAGATAATTACGAAATGGATATGTCACGTATGGAAAAAGGATCCTCAAAGAGGAAGATATCCTATCAGCAAGACCCCCACCATAGAGCAGTGCTTAGGATAAAATATCATCTTCCAAAGAAAATTAAAGAGGGACCAAAGATTCGATCATCAAGCCCCCCTACAATCAAGAGGAAGAGGAATCTTGGAATGAAGGAAACCAAACTCTAACCCAAAGCAAGGGAAAGAGTTTATAAAGAACATAATTTGCAAAATAAATAAGAGGTGATGACCTAGGTTAATCACCTCTCGTATAAGAGGGTATTCATTTCCCAAAACATAAATCTTTATAAGGAAATAATGTTGTAGAATAAACAAATGCCACTAAGCTAAGGAAAGTAGACCCTTAGATAGAGAAATAAGGAAAACCCTTGCCCCCGAGGAATGAAAGCAAGGGATATATCAAGATATTCTATAGCAAAGAGATATCTTTACAAAACAAATGTCCTAGAAAAGATATCATGAATGATTATGAGCAAAGGGAGTATGTACCATAATAGAAAATTATAGGGATAGAATATAGAAAGAATAACTGATTAAACTCAAAACAAAATACATGCTAAGAGCATAATGGATCCTAGAAGATTGGAAGGAAATACCTCTTTCCCCCCAGTTAAGAGACAAGAGGAGAAAAATGATCTAATTTATAGAAGAACGAGGGGAATGTCCTATATCAAAATTATGAAGAAATTGTAATACTGCACTGGAATGAGATATAATTCCTAAAGCAGCTCTTTCTCTAACATATAGCTTGAAATGCACACAATCAGCAAGTAAATGTGTATTACTGTAACGAAAAGGACATTTGTATTTAGAGAGAGCATTTTTCGGCATTGGTTTAAAGATTTCTTTCTTAGAATTCATTAACTGGACATACACTTTCTTAGCCACATCTTGAGGAGTATCATGGTGATCTAAGGAAGGTGTTGGAAGAAGAACATGAAGAGGAGGATGATAGTTAAGATCAACCACCTTGAATTGACAAGGCGAAAAAGCTATACCATGCATATCTTGTTTAGGGGATGAATGAATCAGATTTTTAATGCCCTGTTCATTAACACCGAGCCCTAAACCCTTATAGCCTTGTTTATCCACCATAGTGTATCCGGTACATGTACATATCTTTTAAATATTATACAAGAGGTGATTAATTATGGTGGTCATGAAAAAATGTTGTGTATGGTGGAATGATAGGTTTAGAAGAAGTGTCTTTGTTCTTCCCTTTAATATCATCATGGATTGGATAAGAAGGGGAAGGTAAATGAAAGAATTCTTGAACATTTGTATCATGAACCCTAGCTTGAGCCCCATCATAAGTGTGAGAGGAACTAGGGATTGAAGATGGAGAAATAGGAATAGTAATATTAGGAATTGGATTAGGAAGGATAGGATGAGGATTAGGAGGATTAGTAAATGGGGTATCATCTAGCCAATTCTTCACATAATCTAAAAGAACAATAAGTGCACTACACAAATCTTTGATGAAGGTTTTGAAAGTGGGAAGACTAGTATTACTTAATCTCATAATTTAGCATAAGAAAGTGAAACATGAAGGGTAACAAACATGATGAAATGGATGATACTTTCATAAACATTGTAATTGCTTTAAAGAGATGCTAAAAGAAGAATAATGAGGAAAATAACCATACACCAAAGCATCTTAAAGATTCTCATAGTGATTGAAATTCAAGAAATGTTTTTATATTTTTATGAGTATGTAGATTTTTTTTTGTATTTTTAAAATGGAAGAGCATAAAAGAAAACTAATTTAGTATGTATGCAAAAGCTAGTCTCTAAGGAAAAGAGGCAAAGCATCTAACACCAAAAAAGAAAGAGTTGTCTATCGTGGGTTCACCAAAATGTAACATAAGAAATAGATGGTCACCAAAATGTAAAGGGTAAATATGTAATGTGTGTGTATGAGGAAGATAAGATGTTCCTTTTAACCTCAAATATGCAAAGGAAGGATCCAAATTTATTAACCCCAAAGGAAGGATCAATGCATAAATGAATCAATTGATTGGAAATGAGAATAAAGAAGAAGATCTTAAATTCTGTTGTATAAAAGAGAATGTGTGAAATAGATTTAGGAAGAATAAAAAACTTTAATTGAAATGAATTGTAGAGAAATACTAACCTCGAAATGCTACAGATCTAAAAAATGCTACTTTCAGGTGTCTACATTGAGTTTCTGGAAAATCTGCAAGTGGATCTGGAATAGAAACATAGAGACGAACAAAACCCAGAAATATGTTTTTGGTCTGGCTCAATTCTGATTTTGACCCTAAAGTCAATGTCACCTTTGACCCAGAATTTCCGATTCCAGCCTAGGGTAGAATCATTCTCTGATTCTGACCTAAAATCTCTGACAGAAAATCTATTTTCAGATCCTGATAGTTTGCCAAAAAGGGTATCTGAATCTGCACTCCAATTCGTTGTTCCAAACCTGTCCCTGCAGGAAAAATGGTTTGTTTTTTGGGGAGGAGGGGTTTGCCTTAGTCAAACCCTGATTTAGGAATTAACCTTGAAATCAATAATTGAAATAGAGAATGCTAGCAAGTAGTAGAAGTAAATCTAACAATAAAGCTATGATATTCAATAGATATGCAATTGTATTTCGAATGTAAACAAGTATGTAAATATGAAAGCTTGGACTCAATATTAGAAACCATAAACCTCCATGATTGTATGCTTGGAATCCACCTTGAAGAGAGAATGAATTAATCTTTAGGATGCACAAAGAATCTTGAAGGAATATCACACCACCATGATGGATAGATCTAGGGCTTGAATGATGAATGTTTGAACCAAATCCCTTCAAAGGCTTGACTGCTTGAATCCTTGATCTTCAATGGAGAACTTGAATGCTTGAGAGGAAGACTTGAACACTTTGAAAGCTTGAAAACATGTAGAACAATGGATGCTTGAACTTTTTTCTTGATGATGGTTGTTTTCTTGTGATTATGCTTGATTTGACTTAGCTTGGCTTAGAGAAAATGAGAGGAGAAGGCTTCCTTATATATGAATCTAGGGCACAATCTTCTAGAGAGGCATACATAATTAAATTTCAATTAGACCTATATCCCTAGAAGAGGACCTATATTAAATATAATTTAAGAATCGTTACTTCAAAACCCAAAACAACCAACCTAAAGCGAAAAATGAACGTTTAATGACCCCCGGCAGCCGACAAACTTTCAAACTGGAAAGGGGGATCTGGGTCAAAATCAAGGTCAACCTTGACCCAGGGAGTTAGAACCCCTAGAAAATATGCCAAATGGGATGGATTGTGTCCCGAGAGGCACAGAATTAGGACGGGGTACAGAAATGAGGGGACAATATGATGATGGTCAAAAACACCTCCTAAGGAGGGCTAAACGTTCTTAACATGGAAGTTCTTCCATTTTAAGACATACATATCCCAAATATGGTCCTTAAGCGAAATATGATTTGTACCACCCAAAAGGATGATGGGATACAAATACAAGATCTAGCTAAGGGGTGAATTTGGGGTATTATTTGTAATATATGGAAAAAAATGGTAAAATATCTTATGTTAATGATTAAAAGAAGATATAACAACAAGGTAAAATAGAAGATCTGATCTAATGTATTAAATTAGATGTGAGATGTAGGAATAAGAATGTGTGTATAGGTGAAAATGGAAGGGGAAGGAGGTGTTCAAATGCTGATTTTCTGTCTGATAGAGTCTCGAAATGTCTCGATCCCTTAATCCAACACTATGTGATTTGTAACTCTGAAACCTGCAACTCTTTGTTATATTCTGGGAATAGGTCAAAAGTGGTTCGACCGACCTATACCCAGGTATAGGTTGAAGGTTCGATCTGTACCTAAGATGGCCAAAAAAAAGGAAAATTGGTCTCGGTAATTCTTTAGATTGTCCTTCTAGATGTGTAACTAGAATTTGCACTCTGAAAGCTAGGATATAGGTCAAAGGTTTGACCTATACCTGATACTATCATAGTCTAGAACAGAAAATGGATCAAGAAAGTTCTTCCAATTGAGTTCCTAGATCTGTAGCTAAATCTGTACTTTAGACCGGCACCTGCAAACAAAAGACAAGGGGAAATTGTTGGGGGAAAGGGGCTTGCCTTGGTCAAGCCCCTGTTGGTTTTTTGGTGACTGATCAAGAAAGTACTATACACTTTTCTATAATTTGTTTGGTTCAAGGAAACAACCCTAAATTTATTTTTGTTTAACTCGTTAAGAATTTTTTGTGTCGATTCATCAACCATTTCCGTTGGTTGACCCATCAAGAGATTTTAAGGGTTGGGGATTTTCTATAAGAAAACTAGTGTTAGGATTATGACTTGTTAGAGTGAAGAAGGATAGTAGCATTTGCAACAGTATTGAGCTCCAAGGGATCACTGGTTGTAATATGTTGAAATTACTGAATAATAATATTAGACTCTCTATTTGGTGGGTGTAGCCTAAGATTAGGAATTTAAATGAAATGCGATAAATTTGTGTCTTATTGTTCTAATTTTGTGTGCTTTATTCCTTTGCATTAATGGTTATATTTGCATGTAGTTGTTAGATTTCTATCTTTGAATCCTAACAACCCCCGTTTGGGAATTAACCTTGAAATAAAATAAATAAGTCATGTAAAACAAGATAAATGTAAGTATTCACCTTGCTTTTCCAACCCTTGTGGATGGATACGGATCTTCTATACCGACAAAGATGTATGCTTCCTTGGTTGAATGTTGAATTGTTGAATGTAGAATGTCTTCACCAATGCAGTAGATCTACACTTGTCAAATCATGGATCATGGATGTATGTATGCTTGATATACTTGAATAGAGAAGAAATAAATGAAGAATGGATCCTCTTTCTCAATTGGGACGTCCTCTAATACTCCATCATGAGAGAGAGATTGACACAATAGAAGATAGCCTTAAAATCTTGGAGCCTAATCTTTGCTTGTTTGAAATCACCTTGGGCTTGAATGCTTGCAATTGTGGGCATGTAATGGATGTGTAATAGATAGTAGATCATAGGTTACAATAGATAATGGATCTGTTGTTCAATCATAGACATAGACATGTAATGGATGGAAAAATGAAGGGAAGAGGCCTCCTTTTATAGTGATTTCAGAGTTTAATTTTATTAAGGTTGATCTCGCTGGGCAGGAAATGAAAATATTGTGCATCGGGACCGAAACCCACCAAATTTAAACCCTTTGAGGTATAGGTCAAACTAGGTTTGATCTATACTCGGAAGGGTAAATTTCGAGGCTGATTATGTGGGGTCCAAGAAGTATTAAGGGGCTTGGGGAAAAATAGAGAGAAAAGTGGGAAAATCAAGCATAAATGCATCCAAAATCAAGGAGATCACTAAAATGGGGCCCAAATAGGTCTTAGAGCTTCCAAATTAATAGGTGTTAACTTTTTAGATGTATACATTTATCCCCCACTTTAACGGGAGTATGAGACAAGCTCATGCTCATGGTAAAGTAGATCAAATGCATAAGATGATCTCACCAAAGTTAAGGAGACAAGGAAACATCAAGCCTTCAAGTGACTTAAGTCCTCATCAAATCCAATACTAAGATAAGAGGGAAATCACTTAGAAGAGAGAGAGAGAGAGAGAGAGAGAGAGAGAGAGAGAGAGAGAGAGAGAGAGTGTGTGATTNAGAAGAGAGAGAGAGAGAGAGAGAGAGAGAGAGAGAGAGAGAGAGAGAGAGAGAATGTGTGATTACCTTAGCCCCAGAAAGATTGTATGTCTTAATGTGAACCACACAAAGAAAGAAAAGTGTGACCACCATGCCGGCCAATAAGATTGTATATCTTAATGTGAACCACACAAAGAAAGAAAAGTGTGACCACCATGCCCAATAAGATTGTATATCTTACTTTGGATCACACAAAAGAAAGCACCACAAAAGATGGCATTGAAATTTCTAGCATGGTTTGTGTTCTGTGCTAGTCAATCCATCTAGGATCTATCCTTAAAGATTGTATGTCAATAAGGGATCCAACAAAGAGCCATCTATCCTTAAGGATTGTATGTCCATAAGGGATCGAAAGAAAAAAGAGGGATCAGTCCCAATCATGCGCACTCTTGTCTCTTCCACTTCAGTGTGCTCCCCTAAATTCCACAATGCTTTTTTTTTAAACTCCCTCTTTTCTTAGCATATTTTTGTTTTCTTATTTGTGCACTACTTTTCTCGCTTAACCATTTTTATCTAACAGTTCATGTTTATATGCTTTAAACTTCCCAAAAGCATGGTCAAAACACAATGGCCCACATGAAGCGACACTACACAAGCTTTAAGGAAGTTGGAAAAGGTTGCCAAAACTAACTAAATCCATTTTGTGCATCATATGTCGACATTCTATCAAAGAGTTCATAAACTTGGCATAGTTGAAGAAACACCTTTTAGGAGAACATCATTGTAAACAATAAAAATATACTGAGGAAGCAAATATTGTATAAAAAAAATCACAAAAACACATCAGTAGTGTCAATAACTAAAATTTCTATGGTTGATAAGAAATCCATATGTTTATTCTTCAGCGTCTCTACTTTTCCAATTCTCTATTATGCGCTGGAGCTAATAATGTGGAAAAACTTTGCAAAGATGATGACCAATAAACAAGCCAAAACTATGAAATATTATATTTGATTAACATAGATAACAGATTAAATAGCTAAGAGAGAAAATCATATGAGAAATTTGAATTAATTGAAATGAAATGAAATGTTTTAATGACGTCCACGAGACCATTGGTCTAAGGGACCAAAGAGCAAGTTAGGCACCCTGCTTTGATTTCTCCAAGTTGTTCCTTTTGTTGTGGATCAGGATTAGGAAGCTTGTTGTCTTGTGTAATCTTGCCTCTTCTAAAAGTTCCTTCATGCTACTCACCTGCAGGCAATCCCTGTACTCATTGTGAATATCCTCATAAGCCCCACATTCCTTAATGAATTAGTTACAATAATGAGAATTGTCTTATAAACAATTGATTTCCTAAAAAAGGAATAATCTAAAAAAACATAAAACTAAAAACAAAGCTAAGATTATCTAGAAATTTAAAATTGATGATTTACAACCAATTTCCTAAATAAAGATAAAACTCAAAAAAAAAAGATTTTATCTCAGCAGTATGCAAACTGTTATTTATTTAAATTGTATATGGTGAAGTGGTGATCAATGGTAGACCACCAAATCACACATCCACATTCTTTGCATACTCAAGTGGGTAACGGTGAGAAGTTGACATGCTTGCTTAACCTCCTTCGCTTTCTTCTCTCCTACCAAACTTTGATTGCAATGTAATTATGTATCTTCTTATACCCCACATCTTCAAGACATGCACTGCTTTTATGGATTCCCAATGCTGATATCATGCAATGCATGATCAACAACAGAATCGACTTATGCATAATCAACCACAATATATTTATTTTTTATTTTTACTTTAATCTTGTTTAGTTGCATATAGTAAATTGCATGTTTGTGCAGTGTTCTTTGCTTAGTTCTCTAAGTCTAGCCTGCTTTTTTATTCCAGTTTATCTGAGCTTCGATGCAATCATATGCATTGCATAAACCATGGTCCAGTCAGTTAGTTCAGTTAACTTGCCGTTTGGCAGTTTATTTTTTGTTTGGCTTCTCCATGCATTTGAATGCATGAAATATCTAATTAATACATGCTTTTGCTATTTTTAGTGCCACTAGCAGTCTAGAATTCAACTGATTTTATCCATTTATTCACGCCACTATTTCTTCAGTTTGTTGTTTAAATTATTTGAATTTCATTATTTCTAATCGATATATAATATTAGAAGCAACAAACGATATCGAATATGCTATTACAAATAAATTGTATTGATCACATCGAGGCGGTGAGGGGGCGGTGAGGGGCCTGGGACCGTGACATATGAGAGAGGAAGGTGGAGTAACTACAATCGTGTCGACGACTGCAGGGGGGAGATATGTTACCAGAAACAGAAACATCTTGTGGAACTCTAACAACCATACATGAGGCATTTACCCAATGCTGAAGTAACTCCTGCAAGTGGACCACTTCAAGAGGCACTTTATATGCTTGCACTTGAAATCCTATTATCTTCCTCGTGATGAATGTAATATTCACAACTCTCTTCTTCCACTCTATCTAACTAGCATCTCATGTCCCTATTCTCACAGTGGCAATTTTCAAGTCAAGAAATTATTTTCTCAAAATGATGGGGGCAATAGCTTCTCATTGACTAGAACTATTACACCCTTTTCAAAGACCATATTAAAACATGTGAAAGAATTAACATTTGGATATTGAGTCATCTTTAGTTACAATTACCTTTCAAGGTGTCTTCAATCATTAACTATGAATATAGCTATGATTTCAGTTGACTTTGAACTTTCTTCCAATCCAATCTTCTCATGGATTTGTTAAACAATATCCACTCTCTCATGTACAACATGCTATTTAACTATTGAGATTTGTGTGAACCCTTAATCAAGGATTTATTGCTCCTTTCAACTATTGCACGAGATTTTCATGGCACACATATCTGTAGGAATAGAAGGTGGAATGGAAGGAACCTCAAAACACTAAGAGATAGGATGAGGGCTAGGTGGACTTGGGCATTTGTCTTGTTGTCCTATATAGGATGGTGGACGTAGAACCATAACATACACATTAAACATTTTATGGCTATGGTTTCCTTGTAAATTTTTGTTAGGAACCTATGTGTTCCTTCTGTTTATTTTGTTAGTGTAGTGTTGTTGGACGTATATGCTTTGTAAGTCGTCCCGTGAGTATATTTTATCATCCCACATGCATAGGTAGTATTACTTTTCTAGATCGTACTTAGTATATAAGAGTAGGTTGAGGCCTTTGATGGACACCGAAAAATTTATTGTATTGAGCTTGCTCAAAGGAGGTTACCCCCTCAAAGTGGCCCGCGATCAATAGATTCATTCTGAGTTCTACTATTGCTCTATATTCTATTATTTCGTGCATTCTCACCATATTGCTGTAAGGAGGTTCCTCTCATCTGGTATCAGAGCACTTTCTTGGGCTCGCTGGGTGGAAATTATGTCAAATTTTTTTTCTGTCATGGCCTTCAAGTTCCTTTCAATTCCAATATTTCTTGTCATTTCAATCCTTCTTTTCAGTTATTCTGTATTTGAGTGAATTTTCCTGAGTCGATTGTATCAAAAAAAGAGTAAATTTTTTTTTGTTTTTAAGCCATAGCTTCCTTGCTTTATTCCCGTTTCCTCTCACGGTTCCTTAGAACCCCTGAAATACCATTCTGCATACTTCCTTCCTTGACGACCCAACCCCAAATTCTACATATCGAAGCCCTAAATCCCTCATTTATCTAATTTTAGGGTTTACCCTATCTTTTTCGCTTCTCATCCAATCACCACCAAACCGGGCCACAAGGTTCAATTCCTAATTCTTCTCCCTTGTCCCTCTTGGACCGCTTGTCCCATTCTGCCTCCCCAACCCTAAAACCCTCATTTTTCTTTTTCCCTTTTCCTCATAAAGTCTCCAACCACTCGTCAAACACCCATTTCCCATATGAGTTTTGCCCAAATCTAAGTTTGCCCTAACTGAAAAAGTTTATGTTTCTCATTTTCTACCAATTGCCACAAAAAAAAAAAAAAACTGCTTTATGGTTGTTACATGTACAAGATAAAAAATCATGGAGGGGGAACTTGCATCCCTCAAAACCAAACTTCAAGATCTGGATGACAAAATTCTCGGTCTCAACCTTCAGCATTCAGCCATGAACTGAAACCATTCTAAAGACGTTGGGTTCTCTTCTGGCAATTTCCATGGACCGAAGCTTGATTTTTCATGCTTCGATGGTACTGATCCGACTGGATGGATTTTTTAGGGAAGAGCAGTATTTCATCTTGCATAATAGTTTGGATAACAACAAAGTCCCGCTTGCATCTTTTCATTTGGAACATGAAGCTCTTCAATGATTCTGTTGGTACATCAAGGCTAATGTAGACCCAACATGGAGAGAATTGTGCACACTCCTTTTGGAGCGCTTTGGCCCTAGTGCTTTTGATGACTTGATAGGAGCACTCACTAAACTGCGCCAAACAGGAACTGTAAGAGAATACCAGACAGAGTTTGAAAAATTAGCTAATCACACGGAGGGATTCTCTAATGAATTCTTTCGTAGTTGTTTTGTCAGTGGTCTGAAGGATGCACTTCGCTCGGAAGTCAAAATGTTCCGACCCACTACAATGATGGAAGCCCTTGGGTTGGCTAAGTTAGCAGAAGACAAGATTCTAGTGCTCTACAACGTTCCAAATCCAATTTTGTTCCATTCAGAAATATAGGTTCTCACAACCCTCAAGTCACACCAGCTCCCAGAACTACTCCTATCAAGCACTTGTCTGAAACAGAGATGCAGGCCAGGCGAGAAAAAGGGCTTTGTTATAATTGTGATGAGAAATGGTCTTGGGGCCATAAATGTGTTCAGAAAAAGCTCTATCTCTTGGATGTGGATTCTCCACCTGGACTGGAAGAATATGTTGATGCTCACGAAACAGTGGATGATGAGGTTGAGCCTCAACAGCCTGAACCTCCTTCGCCAGAAGCTCAATTCACTACTCCACAAACCATGCGAGTCAAGGGTTTCTTCAAGAAGATCCCTCTTACTATACTCATTGATTCTGGTAGCACTCATAACTTTATTGACCCCCGAATAGCCAAACAGGCTAATTGCTTTGTCCATCCCTGCTCTTACTTTGAAGTCATGATTGCCAATGGGGGCACTTTACCTTGCAAAGGGAAATGTCACAATGTGCATCTCTCTATTGGAGATTATAACATGCGCTCTAACATGTTTTCCTTGCCCTTAGGTGGTTGTGATGTGGTTTTGGGCGCCCAATGGTTACGCACCCTTGGCCCCATTCTATGGGATTTTGCTAAATTTTGGATGCAGTTTTCATCCGATGGGAAACAACACAGTTTGAAAGGCTTACAGCCGGGGTCTCTCAGCATCATCAGTTCACATCATATGGAAAAACTTCTTAAGAAGAATTCACATGGTGTCATCGCTCAACTCCATTCCATTCAGATGCAGCCATCAGCGGTCTCTAGTACTCCTGCAGATCTCCAACAAATTTTGGATAAGTATTCAAGTGTATT
>MU227035.1:2482943-2508010 GCA_018584345.1 Thuja plicata
GAGAGGGGAGGGGTGAATCAGTACCTCTAAAACTTTTCTTGGTTATCCCATTAACCCTTAGTCATCAGTTTGTAATTTAACTTATCTATCTGTTCATCTTTCTTTATGCATATGAAATCATATCATAAATTATTTTTGATATGTAAAAATAATAGAAACGTTCATGAAATTAGATAACACATGACACAAGATATCATATCGCAGAAAACTCCTATTAAGGAAGTAAAAACTGCGGTGGGGATTGTTACCCACAAACTTCACTATCTGCAGATAAGAAGAGCTGGTTAAGGCTTACAATCCGGTCACTTCTGATGACCTACCCTGTTAGGAGTATTACAGTAGAGACCTGTTAAGATCTACTTCATTTGAAGCTTTCAACAACACTGTTAAGTTTGCACTCTATTAAGAGATTTACAAAGGACAGTTAAGTCCACCTTCTACAAAAGCATTTTAGATGTGATGCACTTGTTAGAATGCAACTACATAGGTCTTTGATCTGATGATAAATGCAATCTTCAATTGATGATAACAAATCCTATAAAGCTCCAAAAATATTATTAATCATCCTTCCATGCTTGAGTATTACCTTTATCTGCTCGTCGGTAGCCTCTGTGTGTTCTTGATAACTGATGTATTTTGTTTCTGATCTTTGCATGAATTCTACCTTCTGCTCCTTAGATGCTCTTCGTGGCTATCAATTATAAATAATTCATGTGCTCACAATTGAGTATGAGCATTTATTTATACTAGCTTAGGTTCAATTCTTGATTCATGCATTTGCAAGTTAACTCTAGATTCAAGATATACAACTTGATCTTGATTTGTAGTTAGATATGCTTTAGATCTGTTAGGATGCTTTAAAGCATTTACATAAATCTTGCATGACCATAAAAAACAAAAAAACAATTCTACAAAATAGAATAACTTTGTTTTATCCGCCGTGTATAAATCAGATCCATAATTTGCGGCTTTTCTGACTTTCGATTCTGACGGTCGGTGTTCTTGGTCGTCGATGTTCCTTTCTTTGAACATGTCATCAGGTATGCTTGTCTGTTCCTGTCGGGTTATTCTGGAAACTGTGTCGCCGGTAATGCTTGTGGTTTTCGGTGAAGCTTGTGGTCGTCGGTGATGCTTGTCACATT
Organism: Thuja plicata; assembly: GCA_018584345.1. Classification (NCBI taxonomy): domain Eukaryota; kingdom Viridiplantae; phylum Streptophyta; class Pinopsida; order Cupressales; family Cupressaceae; genus Thuja; species Thuja plicata. The sequence goes on from MU227035.1 coordinate 2,484,086, forward strand.
TATACTTAGCATTTTTCTCAAAAATCTTTGTTCTGTCGGGTATGCTTGCATTTCACCAGTATTGCTTGTGGTTCGCCGGTGATGCTTGTTGTCTGCTGGTAATGCTTGATGCCTGTGTTTTTTCTCTGAGTATACTAATGGAAAAATAATGTCATCACACAATAATATTTTTCAATCCACACAAGCTCCTCTTACACTTTTCCAGTTCTCTTTCGGCATAGGCTTCCATCAATTTTGTTCAATACAATAGAGAGAACAAAATCCAGCAACATTCACACCGATTACACTCACATCATTTTAGGACCTCTTCACATCTTTACTTTAATCACCCACTCCAACATTTGACTTTACCACTCGTGCTGCCACAGAGATCACCTACAAGCTTGCTACACGTAGGACATTATGTTGCTTCATGTAGAATTTAAAACAAACCAAACTTGGTTTGATGTTTGTTACATGTATGAACATTACTATAACTTATCACATCAATGAACAAGTTTTTGTTTTTATTTTTACCTACCAAATGTCATTAATACTGAGTTCCAATGAAAAAGAATAACAAGATTACAAACCCTCTCACACATTGATTCAACATTTCTTTTATATTCAAATTTGACAAAAAAATTACCACATCTAAACCAAATAAGATAACGAGACAATTTTATAACTTAACATTTTTATATAAAACATTGAATTTTAAAATTAAAATATCATTAAATAAATTATGTACAAAAAATCTTGTAATTCAAATGAATTTTAAAATATGACCAAAGAAAAATTATTCAAGAAAATTTTGATAAAAGTATTTGAAAAGCTTATTAAGTAGAAAATAACCATTATTCTTGTTAAAATATTATGTGTGCAATCCCAGTTCTCGAATACTATTTGGACATATTGTTAATGTTTGTAGCTTCAGTCGTATGATCATTAGAATACATAAAATATATGTTGATTAATAATAATATAATATATATGTTATATTATTATTAATCATATGAAATTAATATTTAATATTAAATTATTATATTATTCTTAATTAATAAGATTGATTAAATTGTAATTAATGGGAAGAGGCATGTCCTTACTTATAAATAATAATGAATAGACATGTCTCTCCTATCCTCATTCCCAATATAAATAAAGTAGAGATTGTTGCATTTAGAAAACACATACAACATAGAGTTTTATTATATTTTCAGCGATCCTAAAATTTAACATAGTATCAGAGTCAGACTGCAAATGTAAGAGAGTAGTTTGTTGATGATGAATGTGTGACTATCTCAGAAACTATAGTCTCAGTAAAATGACCATATCTCACAAATCCAGCGTTGGATTTTTCTAAATTTAGGATATGTTGGTGAAAAACTAATTTCATCGAATCTCACCGAAGCGATTATAGGTGAAGTCTTTGGTTCAAAAGTTATGATGGAATGTGTACGGGTCTATGTGAAATTCCTGAAAGTGACTTTCATTAAAGAGATATATCAATTTGTTATGATCATTTTCAAGCATTAACAAAGAAGCATGCATTCAAGGAAGGGTGTCTCTTTATAGAAAGAAAGAATCAATTATAGAGTGTCACCTCTCTTGGATAAATTAAGTCATTTCATAAGAAGACATGAGAATTGTTCAACGATATAAGAGTGGGAATTTGTACATTGTGGGAGGAGAATAATAACCAATGTTACATTTCCATATGAACCATCCTTAGTGGAGAGATAATTCAAAGGGGAGATATCTCTCAAATAATCTGATAAGGTATTTTATGATTTGATGTATATGGACCTTCATTGAAGCAACTTGTGTCAAGGATGTTGATGCGCAGATAAGTATTTATTATCCTTGAGTATTACATTTATCTACTCATTATAGTCTCTCTCATTTGTATTTTTATACGTACTATAAGAGCTATTTTCCTTTCAATATTTTCTGGAGATCCTCTTGCAGGAAAAAGAAAATTGATATCAGATTCAGAGGGAGTCTGACTCTTCAGAGGTTACTTTGGACAAAGAGCTAAAAGATTGATATCAGACTCAGAGGGAGTCTAACAATTCATCTTAAGCAATCTTGGATGATCAATAGATTGATATATTCTCAATGAGTTCTTCTCTATGAGAGAAGTTCGAGGTGAAATCCCATGTTTTCACCCCCTACACTAAGGCATGATGGTTGTCATGTGTGACTCCATATTTTAAATGAGCCTGCCCCCTGTGTAAATCATGAGGAAGTGACGACTTCCAAATGATTATCACTTGTATTTGTTAAAGTTATTAAAAGGTGACGATCATACAATAACTTGATCTTCTATTGTGATAGACATCTTGTGATGGCTGAAACAAATCATGATAGATGGCAACTTCAATTGTGATAGACATCATGTGATGGTTGAAACAAATCATGATATATGACATCTTCTATTGTGATCTAGACATCTTGTGATGGCTGAAACTGATCATAATAGATGATGTGAATGTTCTTATGGTAATTGCACATTACCTATAGGATATTCTTGAGTTATGGTGAATATCATGAGACTTGGTATTCTTGGTCAGACCATATCTCTGATATCATATTGAGGTGATATCTAAACTACTTTTGAGTTATGGTGAATATCACGAGACTTGATATTCTTGGTCAGACCATATCTGTGATATCATATTGAGGCGATATCTAAAATACTTTTGAGTTATGATGAATATAATGAGACCTGATATTCTTGATCAGACCATATCTCTGATATCATATTGAGGTGATATCTAAAACAATCTTTGAGTTATGGTGAATATCATGAGACTTGATATTCTTGGTCATACCATATCTCTTGATATCATGATGAAGTGATATATTCTCTCTTAAAAGTAATGAATCTTTTGTGAATTGGATTTTGATTAATTTTATCTTCCCTATCTAAGAGGGAGTGTTGATGTTTCGTGTAGCTATGGTAAGGGTCATAAGTGTTGACACGAGAGGCCACTACACATTTTGTTTGATCATCCTCCCTATCTAAGAGGGAGTGTTAATGTTTGTAGCTTCAATCGTATGATCATTAGAATACATATAATATATGTTTATTAATAATAATATAATATATATGTTATATTTTTATTTTTTTTTGAAGACAATGTAGACGGAGTTACCATATATAAATATATTAAATAAAAACCTAGTTTAAGGGCTCCACAAGGAAAGAACTAGGAAGAAAACCCGTTTCGCTGCCCAATTACAATAGAAGTACCAAATATCAGACTTACAAAAGCAACAAGGTAATTTTAAGACCCGACTTGAGCTAGTGAGGAATATGTCAAAATCTTATCCTTTTTTAAACATTAGATAACTCATGGCCAGATTATCCACATCACTAGACTATGTACACATAGAAGGTTGCCAAAAGCAAAATCAACCTAGCATCGAACTTCATCATGGACAGCATTTGAACCAGCATAAGGGGAGAGTGAAGACCGACAAGCACAAGCATATGATCGAGTAGCACAATCCTGCAGAAAAAATCCTTCAGAGGAACAAAATGAGACATCACTGCCATCAACACCTCTAATGGAGAACAATACTCTGAATCATAAAAGTGTGATAGCAGCAATGGGGAACACTTCGATACCAAGAACTTCAAGATGCCCATTATTTCACCTTTCCTTACCTAAACATTGCTCACCTTTTAGAAGTTCAACGAGCCCCTTATTCAAACTAAAACAATCTGTTGTAGAATGGGCTTTCAAATTAATACAATCACACCCCAATTTTGAAAGGAAATCTGCAACACAATTGCCTTCCCGATATGTATGAGATATCGTACAGATGTCAAAAGTATCCAAGAGTCTCCATATTTGGACAAAAATATATGTCAACTTACGATTAATAGTTGTCCTCTTAATAAATGCTTGAATAAAATCCAATGAGTCTCCCTTGACATGGACTCGAGAAATCTTCAAGGAGTTGGCCAATACTAACCCATGCAATAAAGTTGTGGCTTCAGCAATATTATTTGTGCCTGATGGAATAGCTGAGGATTTCAAAGCAATTGGGGTCCCAAAGTGATTTCTTAAACAGATACCAATACCTAATTTGCACAGGTTTCCTCTCGAAGCCCCATCGAAATTGTTTTTTATAACTCCATGCTCAGGGGGGAGCCATTTGATCTTAGTCCTGTCCGTACCTCTCACATTACCATTGAGATGCAAGAAGGTTGGGAGAGTAATAAATTTCCACTCCTTGAGCATAGAATCATCCCAACTGGAAAAGAAGATGCGCAAAGAGTTATTCTTAATATTAACTGATACCAATTCTGAGATTGACTTTTCAATGTTTACAACTATGACATCCACTAAAGAGGAGTGTCTAAAAATGTGCTTGTTTCTTTCCCACCAAATTGCCCAAACAATAATAGATGGTGAGCATTTCCATATAGAGGCCAGGAGGGAATTTGAGTACAAAGTTGGCCAAGACTCGAAGAGGTCCCACAACGAATTAGGAAGCGGCATAACAAAGTTCAGCGTTCTCAAAACAAACTTCCAACACAGCTATGCAAAATCACATTGAAGGAACAATTGATTTGCATCCTCAATAAACTGCTGACAAAGTAAGCACTTAAATCTTTTGGCAATATTATTAAATCTTTTGGTTATATTATTATTAATCATATGAAATTTAATATTTAATATTATATTATTATATTATTCTTAATTAATAATTGATTGATAAAACATTATACGATTGATTAAATTATAATTAATAGGAAGAGGCATGTCATTTCTTATAAATAATAATGAACACAGAAGGGACATGTCTCTCCTATCCTCATTCCCAATATAAATAAAAGAAAGATTATTCCATTTGAAAAACACATTCAACATAGAATGCTATTACATTTGAAAAACACATTCAACATAGAATGCTATTACATTTACAGCTATCCTAAAATGTAACACATACCCCATTTATAACAGAGCCATTGCACACATTAAATTACTGTAGTTTTTTTTATCTCAGTTCTTTATGACAGAGCCATTGCGCACATTAAATTGCTGTAGTTTTTTAATCTCAGTTCTTTATGATAGAAGCATTGCCCACATAAAATTTCTGCAGTTTACTATCCCAGTTCTTTTTTCAGGAATCTACGCTCGAATTGTACAAATATCCATTAACGTAAATTGCACATCAAAAGATCATTAAATTAATAATAAAGAAGATAAGGCTTGTGTAGTCCAAACATATAACCAGAGAATAAACATTAAAATAAAATCAGTGCAGTTCGAAACAATGAATGAACATTATGCAGAGTCAAGATATCCTACAATCGAACAGTTAAATACTGATCCTTTCACATGTACTATAACAGAACCAGTGGGTACATTAAATTGTTCAATTCATTCCTTTTACATGCCATGCCATTCTCTTTACAAGAATCTTCCCATGAGTTTAAAAAGACACCATTTTCTGGAAGATCTTCACAGTAGCTATATATACAGGTCAAAAGAATCAATACAGGCCAAAAGAATAGTTGGTATCTAAAAATTGTGGGCCATTTCTTGGTGTAAAGAAAGAACCATCTCCTGGTGTAAAGAAACATTTCCCGGTGCTTAAAAGAAAGAGGGAGATGCCGTGAAGAAACCAAGGAAAGAGAAGGAATCAGGATTGGAGGCAATGTAGTGTTTACTTTTAATGTTTAACTTGTGTATTCTGTCATAAAGGGGCTGAGCAAGCTGGTCACTGTAAAAAGCTTGAGCAGAAAGATGGTCATCCCTTAAGGAATACTTGGGGTAGGGCCAAGGAGTATATACCCGGATGAAACACACGTCCTCAGGAATTTTATAGTATACCTTCTCACCGGGAAGGGAACCTCTGAAGGGAATCACATAAGTCTTTGGTGGAAACTCATTTGGTGGAATCCCATTTGGTGATGATTCAAGAAATATAACCATTCGATGTAACCAACGTTTTTCTGCAGTGGGCCAATTTCCTACCATTTTGAAGTGGCTAACATCAACCCACTCCAGCTCGTGTTCGATCTGCCCATAACGCTTAGTCTGTTGCTTCTGATGTGTAGCCCACTCTGAAATAAGTTTCCAGAATGCCTGCTTCTCCATGCCATCACTCTTCTCGCCATACTCAAGTGGGAAACGGTGAGAAGTAGTCGACATGCTATCTTCTCTTCTCTTCTCCTTAGCTATCTCATTTCAATGTAACCATGTTTCTTGTTTCTTCTTATAGCCCACATTTGAGACTCGTTATTATACCCTTTCACATTTAGCTATGTGTCTCTAATTTCATCATCATCCCACAAGCTTGTAATGCTTCTTGTAATCTACACGAAACCATAAAAACATTTACTCATCCATCTTGTAATCATGTTTAGTAGACGGTAACTAATTTTGCAAGATCTGAGGGGAATTGGTTTCTTGAATTTATTGTTTAAATTGTTCTAATTTTATTCTAGTTGGAGGATTTGTCCAACTTTATTGGTACTCGTGGAACACGACAATTGGGAAATTTATGCATAAGTATTAACAATTTTTGAGGTGTTTATAGTGCATGATTTTTGGGGCATCTTTAAGTAGGCCTCATACAACACTCTGAAATGACCACTTGTTGACCCTTGCGTGCATAACAGATCTCATAGCATGTGTCGTTACTACCTAGAAGCCAGAACAATAGTTATAAGCAATTAAGTAGCATACAAAGACAATAAAAGAAAATCATTGAAATATGATGTACCATTTACAATCAGCAGGTGCGAGAAGTTAACTCTAACAACTCTTAATATGCTTCTCTTATATGTTTACATATTCATAATATCCAAATTTTTGGCTTCTGAATTTCTCCTTTGTAAATTCTTTTGCCAACTCACTTCAGGCCTAGAAACTTCAAATCTATTTTTTTCATTTATGCAAAGTACTCTTTCTAATGCTACTGCACTTTGCTACTAGAATTTAATTTCATCTGATAACAATCAAACTTGATGTCTTCATGTACCTTCTCCACCATCTAATATTTGGATCACTTGAAATTCAAATTTAAACTTAAATTTTCAAATGTTTTTTTTTTATCGATAAAAGGCTATTGCCAAAATTGTATTAAAAAGTAGTTTAGAATATACATAAATTAACCATCTAAAAACAACAAGACCAATCTGAAGATTATAACATCATACCTGGAAACAAGTACAAATCTAAAGCTATAAGTTTGTTGAAGACTGAAACTATAAGCAACTTTAATATCTAATCACTCTCAAATCAAAATGAGTGATCAGAAAGTCCCAAAATACGAAAAATCCAGGTTACTAATAACAATTTCTAAACCATATAATAGAGTTGCAACTACTAAGAGTAAACATGATGAGATCCTTGAATAATCATATCTTGCATTCCTAGAGAAGGATCCAATTGTCAAGATTTTGCCCCACGACCATGACCTCTTCCCAATCTATCCCCAACAGTAGTAGCATGTGTTGTCCTTTGTATGAAGACTGTAAATAGGCCTCTTTATTCTTCAATCCTTCTCAATTCCTCCTGAGTTATTAATGCTATTTCTTCAGCTATCTAATCTAGATCACATGCTTCTATGTCCTGAGGTGGAGGTCCCTTGGTGCAATCATGGCCAGAGTTTCCCCAATGGAGATGGTCCAACCATGCAGTTAAAGTCAACACAACGGAAACAACTAATTCAATAATAAGAAAAGATAATCAAGATGTTATAACATATATGTTATAATTTAATCTTTCATTGGTGAAAATATGTAATTAAAGGATAAACCAAGGCATCTTATATTGTATTTGTCCTCTGGTTCAAGTAGGAGGACATGTCACATTTTTGCAATTTCTTTAAAATGAAAATTAGATATTCCTCCTTAAAAGGAATCTCACAGTTAACACACACTCAATGTGAATTTGGCATTCATAGAAGATGGGAGTTACATGCAAACTCCTCCACTCATCTCTATTTAAGAGATGCCTCTACACACACTTGCTTGATAATCTTCTCTATTTTCTCACTTTTCCTCACATTCTCAAACTTGCTCTCAATATTGTAATGAGCTTATTTCTCTCTTTCTCTCTTCTTCTTTAGGCTTTGTGTCTCATTCATATTATACACAAGGGGTTTTTTCTTTCTTTTTCCCCTTTCAAAATCCTTGAGTTCTTGTGTTGGTCTTGGAGCATTTTGGTGAACTTGTGTTTGATCTATTGAAGGAAAATCTCTCTTTGAATTTGGTAAAACTCTTCCTTTTGCACTCTCTCTTGGATTCTTTCCTTATCTTTTTATTTTTCTTTTATGTTTCTAACATGGTATCAGAGCTAGTTTAATCCTTGTTTTGAGTGTTGCGTGCAGGAATAGTTGAAAGATATCTCGGTTGAGGAGAAGAAATCAGATTTTTAGTTGATCTAACTCTTGTTTGCTGGATTTTCTTTTTTTTTTGCAAATCTAAGTTTATTCTTCTATTTTCAAGTTTTTTTTTTTTAAAAAGATCTAACTCACCCTCTGTCGGGCAACCGCAAGGGTTTTCTCTTTCATGCATTTTCATCCATTTCTCTAACTATCCTATTTACAGATTTGTATATTTAGATTTATATATTTTAGCGTTCCAACATATTTCCTTCCTTTAAATCTTTTCTAAAATCTGTATATCTAACTTTTTATCGCATGATTAACTTAAGATCTCATTCTCATCTATTTTTTAATCTCTGTTTTTAATATATATCTCTGTATATTTATCAGAGTTCATCTAATTTCAAACCTTTTTTCTCCAGGTTTAAATATATTTCTTTGATATCTGTCTAATGTTGCTTATAGCATTAATGGTTATTGTTAAATCTAATATCTTTATTGATATCTAATCTAACGTTTCTTTTTTGTTTCTATCTCAAATCTTACTCCTTCCAAGTTCTTCAGCATATTTCTCTGTGGTTTTTTAGCTATCTTTGGTTGCTATTTAACTTTCTCTTTGCAGGCTTATCTATTTATCTGATTACATTTATTTATAGCGCTACTTTTCATTATCCAAAAACCATATATTTACATCATATTTGCCCAGCAACATGTAGGCTTACATTCAAGGCATAAATGCCCAATTACATACAGAAATCTAAACCCATACTGGATGCTAACCTCCAAAAGCCTAACTACTCAGAGTTTCCTAAACAAGGAACAAATGCTACAATATATACAAGTTTGCAAGCTAGAAGTCGGCTGGGAAAGATCACATTCCCCACGATGAAGAAACGTATTACAATTTAAATAGGTCAGGATCCAAATCATAAGAACACCTCCGGATAGATATAAAATGATACGCGATCCAAGAGAGGCTTCGGCGAAAGATCCAAGAACATCGAACAATGCGCCAAATAGGATCGCAAGCAACGGGAAAGCTTCGCAAGATCCAACAACTCGGATTAAGTCATTAACATGAAGAACAGATAGGTTTTGCCCAAAACTTAAGAAATCTCCACCAAGACATAACGACCGAGATGCGAACCCAAACATAGAATCCACATGATGTCTAGGACAAGCCATAAGGTTCGTATGAGTCATGATGCCAACTGGGAGGAATGCCACAAAAAATAGAAACTAGAAAGCAGGAACAAACTAAAAGAAAATACTTTTGGGTGATGCAAGATTGCCAAAGAACCCAAGATGCTCCTGCATCATCCCTATGAAACAAAAATAGTTAAAAGTCTGACTTCCATACTGTGAAGTCTCAACTCCCCTTCATTCTCGGTCACCAAATTCTCTTCTTTAAGAAAATCTTGAACCTAGCATGGCCCCTCATTATGTCTGAGTTTATATGTACATCATCAAGAAGTCAATCTTCTTTCTGATACCAAATCTCCTGCTTTTAAATACTATGTGATCTTTGATATCCAAGATTGGATATTTTTTAGAAGGGTGACCATTAATGATTGCTATATCATAATATTTTTGTCTCAGAATCATGAGATTTTCATCAATATTTCTGAGAATTCTAGTCATATCTTTCAAGAAACCCCTATGAAATACTTTACGACAAAGTTTTTATGTAGTTAATTTATTCAAGATCACATGCAATAGGGTGACTAGGAATACCATTGGGATCTCAATGTTGATCCTATACTTGTGATCAACTGTGATAAAATCCCTTCCTAGAATACTCAAAATAATTTTAACCTGCATGATATGAGTGTCTATCAGAATTTCTTGCATCCTTGTCATTCAATCACAACCCCTAGGAAAGCTACTTGTCTTTTAGGTCTCTCAACATTGAATAAAATGGGGGACTCCATTATCAGTATTGGATGAATTCGGCAACCTCTATTCCCACAAATAAAGCCCTAAAAGTCAATTTTTTCAGCCAACCTGCTAAGTATAAAAGGATGGAAGAATACTCACTTGCTTACTTCGTTGCTCGTCCCCAGCAACTTGATATTTGCCAAAAGAGAGCTTAAATCTTCAAATGTTATAGATTACTATCAACTTTTGTTTATATAAATATTGATGCTTGTATAATTATTTGAACACATCTATATAACCTTTTTTCAATTCAATCCATAGTTTCATTCATAATTCATTTGCATAGAACTTGCCATAAAAAAATTCAATTTTTTATTCGAACACAACTTTTTAAAAAGATTTCTCAAATTGTATATGATACAAGGTTAAAGATCCCAACACATAGATTTTCTATATCGTTCCCTATTATAGTAAGAACACTACATACATTGTATTCCTTGGACTAATTTATTTGATCTAAAAATATATGTAACATTACATTTATATACTCTACCTATAATGTATCTAAGGCTTTCATTATTTGGCCTAGGAATTGGTTCAATCGACTATATGATTCCTTGTCAATACTTTTCCAATCTTTTGTCTTCATAAACCATTCTTTTCATAATTTTAAAATTGATATTGTTTGTAAAAGTATTAGGGGAAGATGCCCAATACCCGCACACCCTAACTCCACGCACTTGTAGATCGTAAACGGCATGTCAGATTTTGACATTTTTTTTTGCCTTTGTATTCGAGTTAACTACTTAAAGCTAAGGTTTTAGCTTATGGTGTATTCACGGATCTCTCTATAGAGATCGTCAAACACCGAAAGGTCAAAAAGTGGTCATTTCAAAGTATCGCCTGATACCCACTATGTTCTTGCACCAATAGTCGTTTGCTCAAAAATGTCAGTATTTGTGGTCAAATGTCCCAGTAGTCGTTAGGAAAAGTGGTCATTTCAAAGTATCTCCTGATACCCACTATGTTCTTGCACCAACAGTCATTTACTCAAAAATGTTAGTACTTGTGGTCAAATGTCCCAATAGTGGTGCACAAATGGGCCAATTACCAACTAGAAAAGTTAAAAAATGATCGGCAATTAGTACATATGTGATCAATTATCGGTACATGTCTGATCATTTTTGAGAGCTCCTTTAATATTAGTAATTAAAAAGAAAAGATCATGGTAGTGGACCCTCTCGAATGGTACCGTCCCCATATGATATTAAAAAGAAGCTACAAAATATTAATTGATTATAAAACTTCATTTTCCCCTAATGTGGAACATACTGTTTTAGATATGCTCGAGTCATTTCCTTTGAATCCATATCTGACGTCACATTCCCCAATCATTAAATGGAAATTCTCGGAAGAGGATGGCAATCAGACACAATTTCCTTTCACGAATACAAACCCCACCGTAGACATTTCTGAACAATCGAACAAAACACCGATCTTCCGAGCTTTCAATCGGAAATCATCCATTTCCAAATTAAAATTTGCACGGAAGCAGTGCAAAGCATGGAGCAGACACTAATTACAGCACAGCACACAAGAATCGGGTGGATCGGAACGGGCGTAATGGGGTTAGCAATGTGCGCCAGGGTGCAGGCCGAGGGCTTCCACGTCACCATTTACGCCCGAACGCCCTCAAAAATCTCAGCCCTATGCAACAGCGGCGCCATTTCTGTGGAATCCCCCAAGGCCGTGGGAGAACGCTGCGATCTCGTCTTCACCATGCTCAGCAACCCCTCCGATGTCCGCCAGGTCATATTGGGAACCGACGGGGTGCTCTCAGCCCTGGCCCCTGGCGGGATCCTCGTCGATATGACCAGCAGCCAGCCCTCACTCGCAAAGGAGATCTTCGAGCGGGCAACCGCTAAAGGCTGCGATTCCGTGGATGCCCCCGTCAGCGGAGGCGACAGAGGAGCTCAGAATGGAACCCTAGCGATCTTAGCGGGCGGTCACCATGAAACCGTGGCTAAGCTGGAGCCCCTGTTTAGATGCATGGGTTCCGCGACTTATCTTGGCCCCGCAGGCTCCGGGCAGAGCTGTAAGATCGCGAATCAGATCACTGTGGCGGCGAATTTGGGCGGGCTGAGTGAGGGTTTGGTGTTTGCGCGTAAGACGGGTTTGGATTTGAGGAAGTATTTGGCGGCCATCGGTGGCGGTGCGGCGGGATCGAAGGCGATTGAATTGTTTGGGGAGAGGATGATTGATCGGGACTTTGCGCCTGGGGGTTTTGCGGATTATATGGTGAAGGATTTGGGGATGGCTTTGGAGGAAGGGGAGAGAGGGAATGTTGCTTTGCCTGGGAGTGCTCTGCATCAGAAGCTTTATCTTTCCATGGCGGCCAATGGTGATGGACGGTTGGGATCTCAGGGTTATATCACTGCTATTGAAAGGCTTAATAATCTTCCCTGAAATTTTGTTTCTTGGTTTCGGTTCTGGTCTTTTGATTGCAAATCATGTTGCCCAGGGGCTTTTTCTTGCTGTAAGATTTGTGCTGCCTTTACTCCTGTTTCAATTGAAAACTTTTCTGTGATGTATGTATCGTTTTTATTTGGATTTTTACATTTGCTGAAATTCTTCGGCTGGATATTCCACAATGATCGAAGGCACAATATTCATTGCAAATGATTCACCTTCACACTTTTGTTTCTGAATTGACATTGAAATCCAGATATAGGATTGGCATTTTAAGATTGTTAATTATGATGCAATTGAGACTTTCTATTTTGAATTTTTTACCATTAATAATAATAATAATAATAAATAAATAAATGTTAATTTGATTTTTATCGAGATGATTATTTTTTACATATTTTTAATATTTAAATATTAACATTTGTTTATATTTTTTTATGGTAAATTATTTATAATATCTAAATAGTAATTTTATTTATTATAGTTCAATAATAATGTATTGTTTAGGGATCTTATATATTAATTTTCATTTATTTTCAATCAGCATTAAAAGAAAAAAATTGGTATAAATATATTTTTCAAAATAATTCAAGTCACATATCTAAATAAATGTTAAATGTTAAAAAAACATTAATTTTGATTTTTATGTTATGAATAATTCAAAAGTAAATTTATTTAAATATTAGGTAAATCAGTTATATCAATGTTTAATCTTATTAAGTTGTGATTGGAGAAATAAATTAAAAAATAAAATTTAGTTTAAGACTACAAGTAAACTTTTGAAATCAGCTTATTGCTTTGTTTCTTTCATAAAAGAAGGAAATATTGCATATATGTCTATTTTCTAAAAATCCTTAACAAAACCTTTTGGATTAATGAATACATGTCTCTTCATTTTCTCTAGGCTTGATTCAATACCCTTCTAGAAAGGTAGACAACCTTACATGAACCATGTGAACAAGCTGAACTATCTTACCTTCTTAAATACATATGTCATGCTTATCTAGCATATTGTGAAAAATAAAACTTTTACAAGCCCTTTTAGAATGTTCATCTCCTTTGGATGTTTTATGTTCTCACTATAATACGAGTGCAATCATGGTTTGTTCATGTACATCAAATCATTAATATCTATAGAAAATCTTAGTAATGATTATTTAATATTGTGTAAAAGACATTTATCATAATGCCTAATAATGTTGATTGTTTTTCTTAACACTACTTGTGCTTGAAACCCTTATCAACTTGTATAACCATTGATGATTGATCAAAGGATAATACATCTTTCCCTTATTAGACAAGAGACTGCAATTCCTTGCAATAAAAAATAAATCACATAATCTATTCACTTCTCAAAAATGAAGACCAAAATTGAACTAGCTACAACTACCAAATTGAAAAAAAAAAATGCAACATATTTATCTCTGTCATTCTTACTTCATTTTTACAAAAAACATTAAGTAGAGAGACATCTAGAGCCCAAGGATCTATATTCTATGATTCCTTCTTAAACAAGATATTTTTCTACAACTTTCAATTCATGAGATATGTCAATCAGGAATAAAATTCTTAAAAGTGGTGAAGGGAGGTCATCAAATTGCATATCCATAATGTCATTACCTTGACAATATTTGCAATCCATTAGGTGGAGCTACAACATTAGCACTTGTACCAAATATTAATGAAGGAAGAAATGCCTCAAAGGAAGAACAAAATTATTTAATTGAATCTATTGACAATGTCGAGATAGTGTTCCAAGGATACAAAGTAGTAATAAGTAAATTGACTTGGATGGAAATGCCACATATGATGTTCCTACACGAAAGGGAAAAGGAAAAGAAAAACAAAAAATGGGACGTAAGTGAAAATATGACAAAAAAATTTAGCTTAGTTGAATGTTACAGTACCCGTAATTGAACTAGTGGAGAATGCCAACAAAGACGACTCACATATTTGAAATGAGTCACATATTTACAACTTTTTGTATTGCTAAATTATATTCCTATTTAATTATCAATATTACAACATTAAAATACCTAATATCAAGTAAAATGAATCACATATTTTAAGCAACATTACAACAAACGTGCCTTTAAAATTATTCTATAAAAATCAATACAAATTCAAGATTTAGAAGATAGTATGAGATGTATATATAAATGCATTTGTTTTAGTATTAAATGTAATTTATATGGGTATAAAAATTCAAAGCAACAAAAAGGTCACTCATCTCTCCAATCTAGTAGGTTGTAGTTTGGTGTAAGAAACAAACTTCAATTCAATGTCAATATAGGACCCATACAAAGAATTAACTTTTCAATTGGACCATTTGCATGCAATACATCTAATTACAACAATGATTGGAGTAACTTCTACAATAACACACTAGTGTAGTTTTGCTCTTGTAGCCCTTTGATAAGAGATGAGTAACAAGTTTTATCAAAAGTGATAGTGTGATCCCATTGCAAAACCATTATGTAGTTGGCTATGCTGAATACTCATGAGTGTTGCTTATTATTACATACATGCTCCATTCTTTGTTATGCCTTTATGTTCTAATGGGTGCAATATGACATTTGTTGTATATATGTGTTGTGATACTACGACACTATGTAGGGTTACAAAACAACTTTTTGTGAATAAATACAATTGATCATCATGTGTGTGGTACATTTTATGTTAATCTTATGTTGTTGAATAAAAGATGTTGATATTTCCTGATCTAGTTTTGACTTCATTTTTGTACTAAAAATCTAGTTAACTGCAAGATATTGCATGATAGTTGATATTCCTTTATCGCCAAAATCTCCAACAAATATATTAAACAGTTGTAATTAACCAAATTACCAAAATAGAATCCAAAGGGTTTTGCACTTTCTCACATATGTATGAAGCCTTGTGAAAGCTTCGATCTTTCTTTATTGAATTTTAAATTTAATATCTTGACATTGTTCAAAATATATATGAGAAGGAATGCTTCAATTTTTTCTTGTTGAAGGTTCCTTTCACATTAAAGATAACTTTGTTTTTATCTTAAGAGCACAAAAAAAATTTGATTCCTTTAAATAATATTTAGGATGACTTGTTCAACTTCCTAAATTTCTTTGTTTTCGATTAATGTAAAAGTAGGTTTTGAAGGGCGCCTGAAACCCTGTACATATAAAAACGTAAGATAGAACATTAAGAGTTCCCAAAACACAACAGACCAGCCAAAACAAAAGGCCAGTATCCCCAAAAAACACACAATAGATCACTGCCATAGATTAGACTTTGAATATCAAAAACCCAGAGAAAAAAACATCAACAAGATTATCCTTTAGTCCCCTTCTTATGGGACAGGAGAGTCATATCAAAAAAAGGTGAGGATCTTTCGGAAGTTTTGCATTTAACTGTGTTCCATACTTCTTCCACTTTAGCAGCCTCCTACCAGCATAAGGAATCCAACACCGAATTCCCAGCAACCAGTAAGGGTCCAGCACACTGCACAAGCACAGCCAGCACAAAACCAGAGCCCAGGACACACCCAGAACCAGAACCCGCCGAAGAGGGAATATTAGCAGGGCCAACATAACCAACGAACTTTTAGAACCAGAGCTCACAGGGCCAGCAGAATCTGAAACCGATACATTGTTTGAAACATCAAGGGGAACACCCACAATCGGCGTACCAATAGCATGACTAACACCAACACCCCCCTCGTGGAATATTACCGTACCCACCACCGGAGGCACAACAACCGAAGGGGAAGAAGCAAGAAAATCATGTGCCACAACCTGAGAAAAGCTCTGCTGGGAAAAACTCTTCTCAACCATGTAGCGTTGGGAAGAGACGCCTTTCCACCAAGACACGGAACACCTAGATTTACCAAGATCACACTTAGCTGCAACATGGCTTGTTTTAAAGCACCTTCTACACCTAAAGGGAATCCCTTCATAGTCCAAAGGTTGAATCCAGTTGCCCTTAGGTGAAACAAGCTTGATCACCACAGGCAAACCCTTATAAGCATCAATATCCACCAAAATATGAGCATAGGTGGAGTGGTAAATGTTTGTAGATTTTGCGTCCACCATCAAGAAGTCTCCCAGAGCCTCACCCACCTCCTCAAGAAGAGGAACCACCCAAAGATGGAGAGGGAGGTTAGGAAGCCTTGCCCAAATAGGCATCTTATTAAAAGTATCAAAAGAGGGGTTGAAATCCTCATCCCAAGGCTTTAGCATCAACACAAAGCGATCATCCCAGCTAAAAAAATGACCACAAAATATATTTCTATCATCAACATTATCAAATTTGGCTATTAAAAACCCTTTCGCCATTGGGAAAATATAGACTGTACCAATTATGATGGGTTCCCAATATTTAGAAATCCACGCATGAAGCTCTAGGAGGCTTGGCCAAAATCCCCTAAATGTGTAGATAGTCGCATGGTCTAAAAGGATAGAAATAGTGTGCTCAATCTCCCCCACTGATTCCTCATCCAAAGAGAGAAATGGATTTTGACACGGGGAATGGTACAAACTCCAAAGAAAACTTCTTCACAACCCTAGCCCTAGCCTTCAAGGGAACCCAGTGAACCTTGGGCGGCGAAGGCCCCTCAGAGACCTTGGAAACAAGACCAATAGCCGCAAGTTAACAAGAGGAGAGAATGTCGTCCGCAATAGAAACCCTAGTTACAATCACAATTGGCACTGTCGCCGCCACATTCCCTGATGGAGCAGGGCGGACGGGAGACAAGCGACACCGAGGAGGAAGAAGTCAGTGCTGGCAAGGAGGACCCAGCACGTTTGGCAACCTTCAGCTGCGCGGGAGGAGCCATTCCAGACTCAAAGCGCGCGGGAGGAGCCATTATTGTCCTAAATTTCTTTGTTAATAATTAGTGTTGGACACTAATATAATTTAAGCATTCAATTGTTAATGTAAAATCAATCTTAACTTTGACAACTTTGCTTTTATCTCAAGAGTAGAGAAAGATATTTGATCTCTGCAAGACCTATACACTACCAGAAGTTAGTATAACTTTGTACATTCTAACATAAATTAGTATAACTTTGTACATTCTAACATAAATTAGTATAACTTTGTACTTTGTATAACTTTATATGATGGTTAATATTCTAAAGAAGGCATGCACATTCTCTATTTAGGGCATATACCATCCTAAGGAAATTAACAACATACGTCCATAGGTGAATATACCACAAGCTTGTATATACATGTTTTACTAGGTTTCATTCAAAAAAGTTGGTTAAACAACAAAGTGGTAACAACATGAGATAATGATTCTAAGGTATGCCTTAATGTTCTAATGGGTGCAACATGATATATATATATATATATATATATATAATTTAATAGAACAATTGATCATGTGGTACATTTCATGTTACTCTTATATTCATGAATAAAACATGATACTTCCTGATCTAATTTTGACTTTATTTTGGTACTAAAGAGCTAGTTAATTGCAAGATATTACATAATAGCCAATATTTATTTATCACCAAAATCTCCAACAGATGTATTAAACAAATATAATTAACCAAATTACCAAAATGGAATCTAGAGGGTATTGCACTTTCTCACATTTGTATGAAGCCTTGTGAAGGCTCGGATCTTCTTTATTGAATTTTAAATGTAATACTTTGAAATTGTTCAAAATATAGAAGGTTCCTTTCGCATTAAAGATAACTTTGTTTTTATCTTAAGAGTAGAAAAAATTGTTTGATTCCTTATGCGTAACTTACTAAATTTCTTTGTTACTAATATAATTGAAGGATTCAATTGTTAATGATACCTTTGCTTTTATCTTAAAAGCAGAGAAAGATATTTGATCTCTACAAGACCTGTATACTAACAGAAGTCTTTGTTATTAGAGAAAGTTTAAATCAATTTATGTGTTTTGGGCTGAAATGTGTATTGAATTTCTTAATAATAGGTAGGAGCAATTTCTTTGTTAATAGTTAGGGTTGGACACTATTATAAGGTGAAATCAATCTCGACCTTGAGAATACCCTATGTCACTACTGAATAATGATACGAACTTCTTATTAAGATCGAAGGATTTTATGCTGGCTTTTAAAAAGAGCTCCTCGTAAGGAATGTAACCAGGAGCATAGCAACCATTTGTTAAGAAATCTCAATATCAACGAAACACTGTTTTGTCTAGATGGGAGATTTGATGGAGCGATATAGCTGATTTTTACTAAAGTTATAAACAAATACTTGATGTCTATGTACTACAGCTACTTGAAAATGTTTTATTTTAGCAAACTTCAAATAAACTATCAAGGTACCAACCAAGATACAAGTATGCTTATACTATAACTGAATTGCAATACTGTATATTAGTATTTCCATTGACAATTCCTTCTGTTGTTCTTGATGCTCTAGAGACAAGAGATGCATCGTTGTAAATTAATTTGTTAATATCTCTTACAAGCATCATCTGCAATTATTAATGTTAGAGAGTATTAAATGGGCTACTGTAATGCAGACTATATCAAGAAGATAGAAGATTGGTTCTTGGAGCAAACATTCCTCTTGGCAATATTTTAAAAAAATATGGGGTTATCCATGGCAGGTAGATGTAGAGAAACTGGATTTTAAAGGAAGACGTATCAAATCAGTCTTGATCTTAAAGAGTAGTCCCTGTTGTTACTGAATAATTAAGTTTATATCTCGACAGACCAACAAATTTATGTTTCAGAGAATGTAGTGTAAATGAAGAAACGTGCATTAAGAGAGTCTCATATGTTCTATTGAAACAGCTTATGAAAATGTCCAGTCATACAACTAGGGTGGGATGCCAATAGTTCTTGAATATAATTGGAGTTTTGATTTCATTTTATCTGCTAATCTCAAAAATGACAACTGACATATTGATTTAGGGCAATGGTTATACTATTTCAAAAGTTTCTAATTATAAAAATTGCCTAGTGTTTATATATTACATTAGGCCATTGCAAAGAAAGCACTGTAACACAAAGAAACAGAGAGTTTTGAACACGCATAGAAAGCACTGTGACACAATGAAACAGAGGGTGTCTTGAACACGCATAGAAGATACTGAACAGCCATGAACGAACTTACCTCTAATGTACAATCTCCTTCAATACAGTGGGAGCTGCTTTACATTGACTGCGGGCAAGGGAGTTTGAAATTGCAGAATGTGAGAGCAATTTTAATGGAGATAAGCAGGAAGGATATGTTATTGATGTTATTAAAGCGTGACGGTTGTTAATGTGAACATTCAACAAACTTAACAATGTGGATAAAGTTTGACTGGTTATTGACATTAAAAGCAGTCAGAGTCAGGACACAGTCAAGTACAAAACCTGTCATTTAAACAAATCAAAGCTAAATGTGTACAGTATAAGAAGAGGCCTCTCCTCCACCTATTATTCACCACAATTCATATGGCCTCCCAACATGGTACTGGTGGTGATGGCCTGCAACAATACCAATTTTTGAGCGGCTTGTTCACTCAATTATATGTCCCTACAAAGTAAAGCTTAAATCGTTAAAACGCTCTCAGGTTCTGAATTGCCCACAATATACCTCTCTAACCTTCGTAATCCTCCTCAGTCCTCCAAATGCAATAATCATATATATACATACCAGATTTCTCATATATGTACATCAAATCCTAAGGTCACTTTAACAATCGCAGCTTGAAACATCCGATCATTGATCTTTCCAAGCATGAACTGCATAATTACAAAAAATACCACCAATCGAATTGCAAAATCGACGGCAATCTAGGGCAAGAAAAAAGAACAAGAGGGTTACCTATTTGTTTGCAGGCGGGGGCAAAGAGAGGTTATTGAGGCGCTCAAAAGCAGTAATAAAGGACTGAAGCCCCAGCTCTCCACCTCCATTGGCCTTAAGAGAAACATAAAGCTGTTCAAGCAGTGCACTCCCGGGCAACGAAACCTGCCCTTTCTCTCCCTCATCCAACGCCATGCCCAAATCTTTGGCCATATACTTCACAGGACCGCCCGTCATGAAATCCCGCTCGATCATCCTCTCCCCAAGCAACTCCATAACCTTCGATCCTGCCGCACCACCGCTGATCGCCGATAAATACTTTCTCAAATCCAAACCCGTCTTGCGCGCAAAAACCAGCCCCTCACTCAAGCCGCACACATTCGCGGCCACCGTGATCTGATTTGCGAGCTTACAAGTCTGCCCTGAGCCTGCAGGGCCCAAATAAGTAGCAAAACCCATGCATCTAAACAGGGGCTCCAGCTTAGCCACGGTTTCCCGGCGACCGCCCGCTAAGATCGCGAGGGTTCCATTTTGAGCTCCTCTGTCGCCTCCGCTGACAGGTGCATCGACGGAATCGCAGCCTTTGGCAGTGGCCTGCTCAAAAATCTCCCTGGCTAGGGAGGGTTGGCTGCTGGTCATATCGACGAGGATCCCGCCAGGGGCGAGACCTGAGAGGACCCCGTCGGTTCCCAATATGACCTGGCGGACATCGGAAGGGTTGCTTACTATGGTGAAGACGACGTCGCTCCGTTCTCCCACGGCCCTGGGGGACTCGACGGAGGCCGCGCCATTGAGGCAGAGGGCTGAAACTTTGGCGGGCGTGCGAGCGTAAAGGGTTATTTTGTAGCCAGCGGCCTGCACCAGAGCGCACATTGCTGAGCCCATTACGCCTGTTCCTATCCACCCGACTCTTGTGCGTGCAGCTGTGAGTTGTTCTTCTTCCATTGTGCACTTGAAGGACTTCAGTACAAATACCTGCACTTGGAAGAGACTGAATTAAAAGTGCTGTGCCAACTGCAATTACAACCCTCGCCAAGATGTTACCCTTCCCCGATTTCTAGGTTTTCAAGCTGGAACATCACTGCACTCAATCAGCTTCAATTTCGACCCCAAAATTAAACGAAGAATCAGAGCTCAAGAATTTCAACTGGCCAAATGCAACAATTTGCCCTAACCATTTGAATGGCTGTTACCTCGAGGGCAAGTCCATAGGGGAGAGGGACGAGTCCTGCAGGCTCACTTCATCAGCATGTAGTCGTATATGTCGAAAGAGTTCTAACTTTCTCAACATCAAAATGAATGAATGAATGATTTTAATGACGTCCACGAGGCCAAGTAGTCTATAGGACCAAAGGAACTCACACCCCTAAACAATTTCCATAATCTTTTCCAACTCTAATCTTCTTTTATGAAGCTTGACCAGCAAACCCGCGGTTTGGTTGACCTTATCCTCTTCAAAAAGACTGCTCATATTGTCCACTTTTTGGATGGCTTCATAATTAATACGAATATCTTCATAGGCAGTGCATTCCATGAGAAAGTGTCATTCGGTCTCAATTGTGCCCGTCCTACAAAATGTGCAAGTTCTCTCCTCCCAAACCTCTTTTGGCATCTTCCATCTGCCTGTCTCGCACCTAAGATGATATGATCCTATCCTCAATTGTGTCATTAATAGCCTTGATTTCCCTTTAATAGCAGCCCCTAAGTAAGCTTTCTCCCCATGTTCCCCTATTGAGTTGAATATTTGCATGTAGTACGCTTTTTTTCGACCAATGTTATTAGTCCACATGACGCTTTGAAACTTCTCTATGACAAACATTTTTATGTCTCCATTTGTATTAGGACACTCATGCAACTTAATATTCCATTTATCCAGCCACTTATTATTTTGCTTCATCCAAGTTTTCTTTCTACGGCTAAGATCTTCGTCCTTCACAAATTTCAGCCACCGTTGGTCTTGCATATTTTCAACCTTCTTTAAGTAGCTAAGTAACCGAGTTATCGCTGAAGCTTCCAACGAGAAAGCCCCGGCCTTCGCTAAAAGGATATCATAAGGTACGGAAGCCTTAACTTTGAGATTGCTTGTAATTAGGTGCTTCTGAATTCTCTCTAGCTGCCTCCATCCACTATTTGACAGGTTGCCACCCCAAACCTCGCAGCCATAAAGAACCACTAACGTGACCAGCAAACCGAAAAGAGTCTTCCTGGTCTTCCAGTCCCAGAGCTCAGTCGTTCTGCATTTATTCTGGAGTAAATACAAGGCTTTCCAGCCCCTTTGTAACATTTTCGCTCTACATGTCTCCCAGTTGAGCTTATAGTGAAAATCAATCCCAAGATATTTGTACTCTTTCACAATTTCAAGTGGGCTGCCCTCAAAGATGAATGTAGTAGGCTTTTCTTTTCTCCTTAAAGAGAAAATCATGATTTTGGTTTTGGTAATGTTCACCTGCATCCCAACCTCCTGGCAAAAGCTCTCTAAGGCCCTTAAATGATCTCTCAAATCTTGAGTTGTTTTTTATATTAAAACAAGATCATCCGCATACAGAAGAAGCTTCACCACTTACCCTGCTAAATGCACGCCTTCCCCATTCGTTTTGTTTAACCAAGTTTCTAATTTATCAATGTATAACCCAAACAAGGTTGGGGATAAAGGGCACCCATGTTTAACGCCGATGTCACTACCAAAACATTCAGACATGCCTTCATTAGTTCTGATTTTGGCTCTAACTTTATCATATAATATGTGCACTGTTGCTCTATACTCGTCAGGGACACCCAATTCTATCATTTTGTTCCAAAGCTTGTCCCTAGGTATAGTATCAAAGACCTTCTTAAAGTCTACAAAGCAGCAATAGGCTTCTTCCCCCTGATTATCCCATATTTTCTCTATTAGATGACGAAGAGTGACGCAATGGTCAATGGTGGAATGCCTACGTATGAAACCCGATTGCCCCCTTGCTCTTTTCCCCTCACCTTCTGCCCAACTTCTGATTTTGCGTTCTATCATGCTTCCGAAAAGTTTGCCAAAAAGGGGGTTAACCATAATAGTGCGGTCGTTAGATGGATTATTGATGTCACCATTTTTGAAGAGCGGGATAACCACACTTGTTACCCAATCCATCAGGAAACCATCATAGATGACACAGTTGAAGATTCCCTGTATGTGAGGCGCAAGAATTTTTGCTCCCCATTTTAAAAATTCAGCTTGCAGCCCATCAATATCGCTAGCTTTACCACTTGCCAATTTCTTTATCCCAAGCTTAATATCTTCCACCGTGAAGAGTTCCTCAGAAGTATTCACAATGGGAGGGACATTATTCTCATGCAGTCGCTCATAGAGCAACCTTGCATAATCAAGCCATTGAGCATCCGTGATAGTGTTCACCATTTGTTTTCTCTCTTGCTGCAGCCCTTTCCAAAACTTTTTGGGGTCGCTTTTTCCAAGGGATATTAGTTCTTTCCTTCTAGCCTTAACATACT
>MU227035.1:2513452-2548576 GCA_018584345.1 Thuja plicata
GATCATACGACTGAAGCTACGAACATTAACACTCCCTCTTAGCTAGGGAGGATGATCAAATAGAATGTGTAGTGGTCTCCTGTGTCAACACTTATGACCCTCACTATAGCTATACAAAACATCAACAAGGTGTATCTTATGGTAGAATCAGTTTTGAATGCTGTGTTGTAGAAGGCTTTGTGTTTAACCCATGTTTATTTTAGTTTTGCTAGATTTGTTTAATGCATTTTGAAAAGGGGAAAAGCAGACAGATGATAAAGAATAAAATAAAATGGCAGCAACAAGAAGGCCTGACCCGACAAAATTGTTGAAGAGTGTGGAGCCCGTTGTTCTCTGCTCCACCAGAATAAAATAACCTTGCTTGTCTCTTCCTGCTCTGGAGCCCGTGTTTCTTCTTGCCCTGCGATATCTAGCTGTGGGACCCTGCTTGTCGTGTATGTTGCTGCTGCTCGAGCCCTATTGTCCTGCTTGTCATATATGCGTGTGTTGCCTACTGCTCGTGCCCTACTGTTGCCCGTCGTTTCCCTGCTCGCATGAAGAATTTGAACTTTCTTCTGTATTCACTTGGCCACTCACTCCTCCAAGCTGGATAAAGTTGACATTTTGTTTAAAACGCGTAAACCGTTCCTTATGATTTGAACGTCTCCCATGATTCCTTCCTATATGTTGCCTGAACAGGGTTGGAGCGTTCGTCCTTCGTACTTTTAATGCACATACATATTCAGAAGTTCTGCATATTATGTGTTATTTGAATTCTAGGTGAGCAGATTTCCCAATAGTGATTTGAATTCCAAAGGATAAGGATTACGTGTTGATAAATTTATAGAGATGTTTGTAGGTGTAAATTATTCCCATTTATCATAAGGTTATTCATTTAAGTATTATTTTACATAAAGTGTATTTAATTATGGAGTTTTTTTTTCCTTCTGATCAAGTTAATTTATATTAATGTTATTATTACATTTACAAAATCTTTATCAAGTGTT
This sequence comes from Thuja plicata, assembly GCA_018584345.1. NCBI lineage: Eukaryota > Viridiplantae > Streptophyta > Pinopsida > Cupressales > Cupressaceae > Thuja > Thuja plicata. The sequence goes on from MU227035.1 coordinate 2,514,439, forward strand.
ATCTTTTGAACCATTCATTATGGAGCCTCTTATTAAATTTTGTTGTTTTATGAGGGTTCAACTATGTTGTTTTTGAGTCAAACAATTGACTCATATTTCAAGAGTAGAGGTTCACATAAGCATCTGTCATGAGCATGAATAGTCCTCTTAACTAATTGTGCTCATAGGGGTGGAACATTAGAATTTCTCAAGTTATCACCCATCCAAGTTCTACTCCAACTTAAATATGTATAAACCTTGAAGTTTTCCCCAAGATTAAGACTGCTAAGCTTGCCACCTAATTAAAAAAACCTTCAACAAGAGTTGAGCCTTTATTAACCATTCATTATAAATCTCATTTCGTTCATTTAATGATACATAGGAGGTATTATAAAGCCTTGTGTGTTTACTGCAACTGCAGTCACAATCCTAGCTAAGATTTCTCCTTCCCCACTTTCTAGGGTTTTAAAATTTTCCATTATTGTATGCAAATTGCTTATGCATAGACCCCAAAATCAAAAGTGGATTCCAAGCTCAACAATTGAAGCTCGCCAAGTTTCCTTAATTTGTTTTAAGTATGAGGCAGCGCCAAAATACAATAATTTGTGCTAACCGTGGCTTATAAGGGAGGAAGTTGTTCGAAGTTATTTTAACTTTTAAGGAATTTTTGATAAATTTATTGTATTTAAGTTATGTTTGTAGGGGCAAAGTATTGGGACTTTTCAAAAGGTTACTCACATAAGACATGTTCCTACATAAACGTGTTTATTTATGGAATTTTCTCTAAGATCATGTTTATTTACACTTTTATTGATATTTAATTTGGACCACTATTATCAAGTGTTATCTTTTGGGTCATTCATTATAGAGCCTCTTAAGTATCAAATTATGTTGTTTTATCAAGATTCAATTATGTAGTTTTTTAGTAGGGATTCACATAGACTTCACTCATGAACATGAGTGGTCTACTTAGCACTCATTGCATCTAGGTGGTGCTCATAAGGGTGGAACATTATAACTTTCCAAGATGTCACATGGATCTAATTACCACTCAAACTAGAGCATGTGTAAAGAATGAAGTTTTTTCTATTAAACCTACTTAGCTTACTACCTCATTTATTAAACCTTCAATAAAGTGCTTTTGATAGATTAATCATAGAGATGCCCTAAACCCACCACAAAAGATAACCATAGCAAAATAGTTAAACCACACACACACACACAAAAAAAAAAAAAAAACCTCCTAGCAAGCCCCAAACATATAAATAACAAAGGAACAATACTATAGAAATTATATAAAAATAGAAAACAAGCTAACATAGATAGTTCTAATCTTTTGACAAGGAGTCCATCTACTCCTCCCAACAACCAACCTCTAGAGGTCTCTTGGTTTTTCTTTGTTTCTTGATAGTCTAGACTATTGATCATCCGCAATGCCTTATTTCTTCTTTTAGTTTTTGATCCTCAATTGTCCAGTCACTATGCCTATCATAGATTTTTTCATATTTTCATTTATAATTTGGACAAGTTTACCAAAACCTTCAACAAGTGTTGAGATTTACAAACCATTTATTATAAATCCTCTTTTGTTCATTTAATGATAGGTAGGAGGTATTTTGTAATTCAATAAAATATGTTGTAATATTAGGATTAAACTACGTAGTTTTTAAGTCAAACGCATTGATCCATGTCTAGATGAACTCATCTCTCAAAAGCATGGATGGTCTACTTAGCCCTCGTTGCATACAAGTGATGCTAAAATGATTGAAGCTTCAAGACTTCTTTAGACATCACTGATCCAAGTATTATTCCAACTCAAATGCATATAATCACATAGTTTCACCCAAAATAAACACACGGGGGCTTCATTTAGTGAACCTGAATCATAGCATGTGTGTTCGTGGCATACTAAAGAATCCCCCCTTTTTTAAAAAAATATTGCCCCAAACTCCTTTTTTGTCACCCCCCTCCAATACCCACCCAATATCCCGCGTACCCCTTTTCCTATATAAACCCTACCCTCCTTCCCCAGAAAACCTCCTCCCCTCTATTTGGGCAATATATTGCCCCCTTTTCTGCCCATTTCAAACCCCCGAATATGAATGCACATGGTATTATATTGTCCGTTCAGTGAAGACCTCGTGAATAAACACCACTTTTACTATCCCATTTGCAAATCCTTTGGCAAGTGTTGTACCTTACGGACCATTTATTATATAAGGGTATGTGCATGGAAAAGGGAACAAAATAGGGTCTTAAGTGGTCAATTGTTTTTCTAAAAATTGAGAAAGACTAATCTTGGATTAGAAATTGAAGATAGTTATACTTCAAATTTGAAGATGCAATAAGAACAAGATTTTTCGTACTCTTAATTTATTTTATAAATCACTATTTTATTTTTGAAAATGGTAGAGGTTAAGGGGTTCAACTAGGGGCAACACATGAAGTTCTTGTTTTTGTAAAATGAAAACATAACATAGTATTTGGTGCATTGCCTGTAAAATGTTAACATTTTCTAGTATTTCAAAAATTGCTTTAGCGGAAAAATAGCTAACACCATGTAGTTTATGTTTATTATTTTTGCTAATTATTTAATGAATATGTGATTTTTAACTAATTTTAAATGTAGACACATCCTAAAAAATAAAAAATCGAGTATGTGCCTCCCTGATTTTTTTAGAAAGTAATTTTAAAAAAATGGTTATGTATAGAATAGAGTCTAGCTTCAAAAAAAGTTATTTGCTTTGAATTTTAATGAACTGGTAAAATTCAAGCTAAAATTTGATGTGTAGGTTTTTGACAAAAAATGCATTCACTAGAAAAATATATTAAAGACTAAAATCCTATCATAATTGAAACATAGGAAAAATTACATTATTATAAGAATAAGAGAGTTCAACATGATTATTTTAATATTTTAGCTTGACATTAAAAGACATGCAAACATGATGAAGAGCACACTCGAGATTGTCATTTTTTAATTTTACTAAAAAAAACATCTACGGGCATGGACATATAATTCCAACGCTTTGGATTGTGTTGATCCCTCACAAAGTCAATGCCCCTAAATAAGAGCAGTCAGAAAGCTTCACAGGAGTGGGACTAATTGTGCCCTCTGAAACAACCTTCGGGATTTTAGAAGTTGGCTCTTCATATTGGGGCTTTTGGGAAAGGGAAGAGAGCGAAAACCAGAAAATGAATAACCTAAGCCGATTCACCAAAGATTTCACAACCTTTTGAGCCTCTTCAGAATAACAAGAACATATGACCCCAAGATATGAGCATAGAACGCCACAAACTCTTCATTGTTGGAAATAGAACATAATGCTAAAGTCAAATATCCATAGAGAATGATATTTAGATCTTCCCATGAGAAGCATTCACTGATGCTCATGGGAGATGTTTTTATTATCTCACTTAAACAGTTATTCTATGAGAATTTCATTCACCAAATGGCATAGTATAACCTGAGATTACAAACATTGAAAGAGTATAAAACATGGTGGGTGAACCCACAATGGTGGGTTACACTTTTTCGGAGGAAGCAATTCCTCATGAAATCCACGAGGTTGGAGGATTTAGTCGGGTACTTTCGATAGAAAGTACTTGATTGTTTCGATCGAAACATTCTTAGTTTCGATCGAAACTAACTAGTGAAGATTTTACTTGGGTTTTTACCCATACCCATGTTAAACTAAGAAAGTAGTTTCGATAGAAAGTAGTTTTGATCGAAACTACTTTCGATAAACCCTCTGATTAGAGGCCATTTGTAGAGGCCAACAGAAATCTACAGCTTTCAAGGCTTCGGGGCTCAAGCGCGGGGCTCAAATGGAAGAATAAAAAGACATCCTTTTGCATCGCACAAGTACTCTGAATGAGCTTTCTAACAAATATAGATTTGACAATTTTTGCAGTAATTAGGTCTATATTTTTTGGTGTACATCAAATGTAGGTTTTTTATCTAATATAAACCTCCAAGTTTGACGTTCAATGAAAAATAGTAGAAAAGAGAAAAAAAAATTGAAAAATAATAGTTCCCTCCGTCTTTGAGTCTACTTTCTATCAAAAAAAATTGAATTTTGATAAACACACAATAAGTTATAAGCTATGCAGTCAAGGTATGTCAAAATTATGGTTTACTCTACTTCAAACGTTCATAAAATATGTAATAATCATGATAAAATCATCAAACCAATTGCATGCCCTTCGTATGGATGTTACAAAACCAAATTTGAAAGAATCGCATTGATATCTATTTTAGAAAAAAAGTTATGCTCTATGAAGTCAATGTAACTTTTTGAAAATGACGTTTTCAGAAACATAGCAGTTTTCGTGGGAGAAAAAAAACCATTCAAATCAATTCAAATATATATATATATATATATAGGGGGAGAGAGAGAGAGAGAGAGAGAGAGAGAGAGTCCTAAAAGACTCTAGTTTACTTCATCTTCCAATTTCAAATAGTTTAACGACAATATGCATTCGAATTTGAATGTTTTTTTCAAAATGTAGACTTCAATGTTCGTTTAGGCAAAAAAGTGTAACCCACTATTGTGGGTTCACCATGGTTCAATAACTTGTGTATATATGGTGAAATTATAAAATCCTTAAATAAAAAATGATAACTACATTCATCCAGAATTGACACAAAGATTTAAAATCGTCCACAAAAATAAAGAAAAGATGTAGTAGAGGCAAACTAGGCACAATATGATATGTCTTCTTTGACTAATTAAGTGAAAATATAAGGCTAAGGTCTAAGAAATGAAACTGTAGTTATTTATAGTGTTCTTCTATTTCATAATAGTGAGCAAAAGACTCCCAAAAAAATCCTCCCTACAATGTGCTCATAGGCTTACATATATGATTTAATTGAACTGAACCTCGAAAATACAACCCAAAAGGGGCTCTGCAAATGTGCAATGTGGGTGTCTTTTTCAACTTCCTCACCATTATGAGGGAATAAATTTCCAAATCTACTCGCAATGATCAGTCCTTTCAGCGCGTGCATGAAGGTTACATTTTAAATCAAATTTGCCTTGGGATTCATTGTGATTTGAAAAGTAACATTACACCTTGAAGGATGCGGGCTTTGTAGGATATTGACCAACACAACCGCAGACTGGACATGTGGCACACTGGCAGAAGTTTTTGATTTTGCCTTCCTTTATAGCCTTCTAAAAATCTACAATGCTAACATGTGGCAACCACTACCATGAGCACACTTTGAAAGGAAAATATTGAAGAAACACGGCTCACAAATTTGGTAGAAACTACGTCATTTTGACATTTGGTTACCCCAACTTCGTGGGGTCCTAACTTTCATCTCGTTGCTCAAAATTCAAAACAACATACACTATTGGAAAGGTCTTCAAGAGATCTAAAATCAATCCTTTAACACAATGCCTTCAACAACTTGTGTTAAGGGATGGACAACAATTTTGAACCCAAATTCTACTCTAAAGACCTCCAAAAATGCACATTTTTGAAACATAGAAAAAATCAAAAAAAAAATAGAAGCGATGAACAACCTTCTCCAAGGCCACCATCATCTCAACAACACCTTTCAATTATGTGGGCTGATGAGCACATTGTTATACTAGGGTGGATGCAAATTAGTATAATAATATTCATTTTAACCTTCTTAAAACTTATTTAATTTCTTTATGATTTAATTCTAAATTATTACATATGAGAAAACAATGAGCAGCACAATAATGACAAAATTTACGTAGAAACCCTCTTGAGAGAAAACCACAAAAAAAATATTGCTTGTATTAATTTGCTTGTTAAAAATATTGTAGACACCAGCCCCTCATTTACTCTGTGAGCACTAACTCACTAGAGACACCGACCCCTCATTCAAATTGTCTTCCCAAATTTGCTCTAACTCTCTTCTTCAAACTACAAAAGTTCTTTCTTCAATCTACAATTTAACCTGATCATAAATCTCATATAAAATAATCACAATCTCCCCTTCAAAATATGTTATAAACTCCTTATAGTCTTCTCATCAAATTTGTAAATTATCTCTATTTGCTCCTCATAAATCTAATTTATATGTTTGATTGTCTTAACACTCACAACACACACATTTCACTTTCTTATAATGAGTATCTTATGTCTTTTCAAGAGGCAATTTCATTTAGAGTCATCACCCTTCACAAAAAAATATAGACAAAACCTTAAGTTGTGCCTTTTTAATAAGAATTACTTCTCTTTTTAAAAACTAATCGCACATTTTCATTAGCAAATACTAATTGTTGTTATTGTCAACTGTTTTTCATTTAGACAAATCTTTGCCTTAATATAATATTGATCATTGTTTTCTCCTTCTTCATAAAGTTATTTCTATACAACTTGTTACCTTATCACCTTTGTTATGAATGATACATGTCATTGTTATTAATAAAACTCGCCATTGGTATTCATGCGCCTTCTATATAAGGAGACATGACATTGTTATGTCACTCTAAACTATGTTAGTAATATCTCCATTTATAAATTTTCTCATTAAATATATAGTATATTTTAATAATAATATTTGACATCAATGACAAATCAATGATAATTTGGCCAATACAGGCTTCTCAAGATCATGCTTTGACACCTTAACAATCTACTTAATTGTTGCATCCCTTGCAATCTATCTATTTCTAATATTCTTAAAGGTTTCCTTAATCCTGAACATGTTTGGCCAAGGCATAATTAAGATCTGCATAAGCTTTGTATGCTTCATCCACTCTGCCATTTATTTAAGTCAACTTGTGGTTAACCAAGTCTGAAACCATTTTTCTCATTATCTGCATCATATCCTCTTTTATCTCCTGCACTTGCTCTTTCAACTCTTTTATCTCTATGAGCAAGGCTTCTCTATTTGATGCTAAGGTTTCACCAGAACTTGAAGGAATTGTGATTATTGAGACACAGGCACTAGAGGATGCCAATTATTTCTCTTCATATGCCCTTAGCTTTACTAAAACCTCCATGTATCTTTGTTGCACCTCATTCTGATCATTTTGCAGTTTCTTCACAGTTGCTTGACTAAAGAGTACAATATCTACAACCAAAGACGTAGCCTCGAGAGGAGACTATTTTTAGTATGAGATTTCTCTTCAACTCCTCTATGTTATTTACAACCTATGTTACCCCGAGTTTCCGTGACATGGAGATGGGGAAACAGGTTTCGTGACATCCAAATCAAAATCCATTTCATGGGAAAATGGAGATCTCTTCACATTAGTCCTCACTACCTGAATAAATGCCTCTAAATCAAAGTTGATTCTAGGGCATTCATGGGGCATTCCATACTTTTTCAACGAAGAGAATGTCTAATCTAAACCTTCTTTGTTTGCAAATTGAAAATTGCACCACCTTAAAGAAGAGGGAAATAGTGAGTTCTTTTAACCCCTCAAGTGAGTTTTATCGAATTCATTTAGTTGCTAGATAATCTCTAAGTATGTTATCCTCTTTGGCACACATACTAGCAAAAGATGAGGCTTGATAGGGCACCCATATATTCTGAATGAATTGGAGTATTGCTACAAATACCAATCACCTCAATTATATCAGATGCATAAGTATGGAGGTCTTTCAGCTAGTATGATGAATCTAGATCTCTTCGGAATCCTCTCCACTTGCTCACCAAAATACCCTAGCAACTTTTTACAAAGAAAAGGAAGGACATTCTTTATCCCGTGTGTAAACCCAACACTGAAAAGGGAGGACATTTTTCTTTTCATCAAATTGTCTAACCTATAAAGTATGATCCCATAGACCTCTGCCAACATAAAGGAACATATAGCACATCAAGGAGTACCGTTGAATTCAAACTTTGCATCATTGGCCTTAATGGCCACCATCTCCTTATGCATCCTATCTACCAAGAAAGCAGCAAAATCAAATATTGTGTTCACTCTATTATCTTAAATATCTAATGCCATAAGCATCAATTGAATTGGTATCTTTGATTCAGCATGCTCACCCACAATATAGTAAAGTGAATGACGAGTCTTGATAAAATAATCTTCAAAAGTTTCAAGACTGAAGAGTTCCTTCTCCAGCAATGAGATTTTGATTGGCTTACTATATGAACCCTTAATTATGTGCTTTGGAATATGCATAAATCTATGCACACTTTGACGAGTCTTATACTTTTGCCTAAAAGAGTCAATTTTTTATGGCTTTGCTTGCAGCTCTAATCAAGTTGAACCCATCAGAAATATATGCTTTTGTGAATGATATAATTGGGGCTCTATTTTTGGCTACAACACTCTAAGATTTTTGCATCATACCTTCATGGCACTGCTCTGATGGAGTCAACATCTACAAAGATGTTGGTCATAACTACCTTACCCATATCGAGAATCCATTTGTTCCTCAAGGGCAAATGAGCCAACCACTTTCTATACTAGTGTTCAAAGAGTGACCGTCTGAGAACTGGTATGGAATATACTCTACATTAAGAACACAAATTTGAAGAGAATTGAGCAAAAAATGACTCAGACCTTCACTCACAAACCAACACATAAAAAATCCCCAAATCACGGAGAGCTCAAATCACTTCAAAAATAAAACTAGAAATGAAAGTTCTCATCAAAACGGTCTTAATCATGTATTTATTGTTTTTATTGCGATGGTATGGGCAAATGTCTGTCTTTTCACCATTACTAAGCGTATCCTCCCTCGACCAATAGAATAGGAACTAGTGGCGACTAAATTTTGAATGTGGACCGTTGATTGAAGACGATCATGGCAAGATCTACGATTCAGATTCAAAAAATTGCTTTGAAAATTCATTTTACGCACTTGAGCTAACAAGGACTAATCACGATGTGCCAAATGATATTGATTTTATGTGGTGTCGACTAGCCAGCAGCACCACATGTCAGCATATCACAGTAGCACAGAGGGAATCAGGACCCACTTTTCTGACAGCTGCTACCACACTAACCTCTTATTCTAACTTTTACACCTTGCCACATATTGCAAAAGGACACATTCCTTGAAGATGACTATTCAACTATCAAAAACTTAAATCTTATCAAGGAGGGACTTAAAGTTTTTTTTAAATTCTTCTTAATAAAATTTACATTTTTATGGTTGGATAGATGTTGGCACATTCCTTCACTTAGCGGATCAAACCTGAACCAACCATTACACATGGCAGATCGTACAACCCCATGGCTCTAATATATTTGAGAGATCTAGAGCTTGCAGAATGCAATAGCCGTTGATTTGACATAAGGAAATAAAACCCCCAAACCTAAAAATATATTAGATATTGAGATAAATCAGTGACTAGGACTTATGGTTTGTGACGACATGCAACACATCAAGTAATGACTTGAAAAGAATTCGACCGAGCATAGCAAGTCCACTTCAAATTATAATGTGGGCTGGGGTTTAAGGTTTAAGGCAAAGACAATTTAGACAAAATTATAATGTGGGCTCTAAGACAGTGCTCCGCCATGCTCCAAGCAACCAATAGCATTCTTTAGTAAGTCTTATCAAAATACATAGTCAAATGCTCTATTATGATAAAACAACCTTACAATCTTATAAAAAAATATGATAATTACTTAGTTGTATCTAATTAGGGATAAAGTTATGGAATATACTCTACATTAAGGTATAAAGGATATATCCTACATCAAAGAATATATTCTACATGATTCTAATGACTCACTTCATCCTCATGATGGATCACAGAGTGTGATTCAAAACGTTGATGTTAAAACTCCTACACAATCAAATCCAGAAGTAGCATCCTCTTTAATTGATGGATTGTGGAAATCTTCTAGCACAGGAGGATATTTTTAATTAGCAAGAAGCATTTGACAAAAGATAAAGGTGAATCAAAATAAGATTCAAGAATTTGATATAGAGATGGAGGCTACAAATTTATTTATGGGCAAAGGGCTTTCCCAATTTATGAGCAAATTATACATAAAATTGTATGTGTTAAGATTATAGATAATACTTAGACATTAGTCTCTTGTGCCATGAAAATGGAAAAAAATTGTACTACCTAATAAACATGTCTATTAGAGCATAGAAAGAATCCTAGGTGAGAGGTATGGAGCATAGATAAAAATAACACTCATTCAGATTAGAGCATAGAAAGAATCCTAGGTGAGAGGTTTGGAGCACGAGAAACCAAATCTACGGAGGGAAAACCAAAGATTCATGAGATCAACCTCCTGGACTTCGAAGAGGTCAGGGAAATGGGCGCATTCAGCTAATAGATTTGGAAGGACAAAGATCAAAGGAGGGAATGGTCGGAAACTTGGCCCAAACAAACAACAACAAACCTTCAAACGGCTCCCTAGGCCTGCTCTGCGACCACAAGAAACAGAGTTTAGACGAAGTCAACAACAATGTTGGGAAAGTTCTCGGGAGCCCCAAGTGCCATTAAATAGGTGGAGATCTTCTCCTTTCAATCCGAACTTCATTCCCATATTCCCAACTACCAGAGCGGGAATACTGGTTAATCCTTCGCTACCAAAGAAGGCTTGGTCCGCTCTGTATTGGGACATTCACAAAAGAAGATTAGAAATATTCAGAAATAACAAGCTTAAGAAGGAAAATGGAGCAGTAAAAAAATATCACAAACCTCAGAAGCATCTTTATCAGAAGACTCCAATTTGGAATTCATCTTTAAGAACAGAAACGACCTCTCAAATCATTAACATGCGATGGAGACCTGTCCCAAGGCCACAAGAAAATGCAAGGCACTCCCAACAGGATCTGGCCATTCAGGCTGATATAGGCCAGATTATGGATAAATCTGGGTCTGACGGAGACCACTAAGTCAGTTTCTACACATGCTCACCCTCTGCTGAGTCCAGAGGATGTCACCATCACCTTCTCCTCGAACTTTTTGGCTCAAAGAAGTTGCCTTCTGAGGCAACAGGCCTTCATATGCAAATTTTGGAATATTAAGCTCCTTCCTTCACAGTTTTTCACTTGGGCCTATGCGCATTGGAGCAACATTCTCATAATAGAAGTCATAGATGACAACCTTGGGTATTTCCTGGTCATCTTCAAGGATAAACTCAGCAGAGATAGCACTTTCAAGGTCAAAACATGGTTTTACAAAAACAAAGGACTTCACATGCAACATTGGACTCGTAACTTTGTCAGTGCTACAAATGTTGTTAAGTTCATCCCAATGTGGATTAGCTTAAACAAGCTCCCGGCTGAATATAGAGACTCAAAAATCCTACAAATTATAGCAAATAAATTGGGCATATACCTCAACCACAAGCTAAATTGCAGTTCAGCCTCAACTTTTCTATGTCTCTTCATGAATCTATCCAAAGAAATGCCAAGATCCTTAAAGATTATCTCAAAGTATAGTATGTGGATTCAGCCTATCTCATACGACATGGAGCAATTTTTTGCTGAAGAACGGCTAATTTCTGAGAGAAGTTTGATGGACAACAACTTAGCTTGGAATCCTCATACGAATATCTTGTCTTCCGAGATGACCAATTGCAACAGGTCTACCTTGCAACAATACTCCAAAGATGGAGATTTATTTCCAGAAGTTCGTATTTTGGATAGCTCTGATGTTACTTTGAAAGATTTCGAGGAAGAAAATCATAAGAAAGCTCTGGCACCCTTTCTCCAGTTCCTTTTCTGGAGAATCCAAGAGTGGATGACTCATCATGGGAATTCTTGCCCTCACCTTTTGACTTTGGAAAATAGACAAACTATAGACCCACCTGAAAGTCAAACTGGGCTGGGATCAGAATGGTTGGGGCCAAACGGTGTGGAAGGCAGCAGTGGCTTGCTCCATAAGACACAAAGGATGAATCTCAATACTAACAAGCCTATGTTATTCATTCCTAGAATTTTGAAGCAGGGTTCAACATTTCCGGATGTGGATAATGAATTTAAGAATATTGGTCTTGTTTTCAACCAGGAAATGGTTGAGAAACTTTTGTTGAACTGGTTCAGAGAAGTTCAAGAGGACATGATATCTCAGATTGCAGACCAAGTAATGGCAGAGAAGGATACCTCGGTCATCAAGGGTAGCAGCAATGATTTTTTGGAAGCAGACATACAAATCTCACCCTCAGTTAATCCTTACAAGGATGATGCTCCTTCCTCATCTCCCATGGAAATGTCGGAGGAAGACATTCTACAGACAAAGATTAAGGACTTAAGGGCCTCCGTGAAGACTCAGAGGAGCCCTGATTTTAACAAAGACAAAATACAGGAGTTTCAAGACATTAGAAATGAGGGTAGCCCTTCCTCCCCAATGGCATTTTCTCCTGATTCTGACCTCCCCATTCAGAGCATGGGATGTAGAAAATCATCAAGACTAAGAGCCAAAGAACTAAGAGATTTGAAAGGAGATATATTGACTCAGTAAAGCTTTCTGACTCTGAAAGGAAGTCTAGAGGTAGATCCAAAATCAGGGGAGGGATCATAACATTATCACCGGTAACCAAGAATGCAAAGGAGAAGAAATTTGGAAAGAAAAGGGGACTCTCGCACAACATTGGAAAGGCAGGAAAGATAAAGGAGCCAGCTTCAACAGTCAAAGATAGCCAATCCCCCATTTCCCCCAGAATCCAAGCGATCTACAATATTTTTGGCGGCTTCCAACATGATGATTCAGGTAGGGCCACTAATTCCTTTTCCTTTGTAGAAAGACTACTAGAAGCAGATTATGTTGAAGAGGAAGATAAATGGAGCAATATTGAAGGTTTGGTCTATTATAAGGATAACTCTGTGGTTTCCCATGAAGCTCCTGGAGTAGACAAGGAATTAGATGGAGTTTCTTCTATTGATTTTGACACCAATGTTTCCCCGCCAATTCTTGGGTTTCAAAAATCTTACATCAATATTGGATCTTCTGATTGCGGGGTTGTCATTAAGAAGAATAAAGGAAGAAAAGCTATGGTCTCGCTAAGATTGGAGGACAGTGAGGACCCAGAACAAGCCAAAATTACTGACTACTTGAACGTTGTGAAGGGGAAGTTCCTTCCCAAGTTACAATGAAAGTCCTCTCCTAGAATGTTAGGGGCCTTAATGCTCCTAACAAGTAGTGATTAATCAAACGCTGCATTCTTTTGGCCAAACCGAACTTAGTTTTTCTACAAGAAATGAAAATGAGTACTAACCAACTCTCTTTATTTGTCAACACACTTGGGGGTTGGTCTGTGGAAGGTTTTGATGATGTGGGCTCTTCTGGAGGTATTGCAATATTATGGAATCCAAGGAACACTAGATTTATCAGCAAAGCCAAAAATCAAAATTGGATGGGTAGGGAAGTATGGAGTCTCGCTTCTGATTTACAATTTTATATAGTAAATGTTTATGGGCCGAACTTGAATAGGAGAAAAAAGGAAGTCTGGACTGAACTAACTGAGCATTTTATGGAACATTTTACTGAAAACATAATAATTGGAGGGGATTTCAACACCATTGTTCACTCCTCAGATAAATTGGGTGGCTCACAAAGGGAATCCCAATCTCAAACTGATTTTAAAGAGTGGCTTCAAACAAAGATGCTGATGGAAATAGATTTGGAGAATGGAAACTACACTTGGAACAACAAAAGGTTGGGCCCAAGAAACATAGTAGAGAAACTAGATAGATTCTTGTTCAAAGGGGGTCTTACTCTGTTTCACTTTGACCTAAAAGTTGCTATTTCTCCAACCTCAGAATCAGATCACTTCCCCATCCAATTAGAAATCATTGGAGAGCACAAACCAGCACATTGTCCCTTCAAATTTGAAAACATGTGGATGAAAGATGACAATTTTTTGGCTCTAATTGCAGAATGGTGGCAGGAGTGCAGAATCAAAGGGTCTAAGTTGTTATGCTTTGTGTCGAAATTAAAGTACATTAAACAAAATTTACTCTCTTGGAATAGAACTAATTTCAATAACATCTTTGAATCCAAGGATCTTAATGACACTATTATGCAATTGGGGATGAACAAAGAGAGATATGATCTAGAAAAGGATCTCCTCAGGGTTTATGAAGATATCTTAACCAAGGAAGAAACCTTTTGGAAACAAAAATCGAGAGAGCATTGGCTAGAGGCAGGGGACAAAAACACTAATTTTTTTCACAATAGCACTAAACAAAGGCGCAACATTAATAGGATTCACCAAATCAACTCGGAGAATGGCACTCTCATCCAGGACCAATCTGAGATCCAAAAGACAATTGTCAAGTTCTTCTCAGAATTATTAAATCATTCTGATGTCTCCCATCTTGCAAAACAGGAAGACTTGCTAAGGGATATTCCAAAACTCATCTCAGAGGCAGACAATACTTTACTCTCTGTTAGATTCTCAGAGGAGGAAAATTTTAGAACTCTCTCTCAAATGGCCCCTGATAAAGCTCCTGGACCGGATGGATTCCCTCCTTGTTTTTTTCTGCAATGCTGGCATATATTTGGTAAGGAACTCACTAAGGCCTTGGAAGGAGGTCGTGCTTCAGGTAGATTCTTAACTGAAATTAATAACACTTTTATAGCCTTAATTCCTAAGAAAGCAAATGCATGTTGTATGGATGAGTTCAGACCTATTGCTTTATGTAACACCCTATATAAGATCTTGTCTAAAGCTTTAGCCAACAAACTAAAAGGAGTCTTGAGTAAGATTATTTGAGAGGAACAAACCGGGTTTGTTCCAGGAAGATCAATCATTGATGGCATCATTATTGCACAAGAAGCCATTCACTCTATTCAATGCAATAAAAGTCCTAGTATGATCATTAATTTAGATATTAAGAAGGCATATGACAAAGTCAATTGGAGATTCCTTGCAAAGTGTATGGAGAGGTTTGGCTTCTCAAAAGTCTGGATAAATCTCATCTATTATTGTATCTCCACTCTGAAATTCTCAATTTTAATAAACGGTTCCCCTGTCGGTTTTTTTGAAGGATCCAATGGGATCAGGCAAGGTGACCCCTCTCCCCCTTTCTATTCATCATTATGGCAGAAGCCTTTGGTCGTAGATTAATCAGTCTTCAAAATCAAGATGCCATACAAGGGGTGGAAATTACTTCTCTTGTCCAGACTGTTACTCATCAACAATTTGCAGATGATATACTCCTTTTTGGAAAAGGCAACTTCAGAGAGGCTACAATGTTGAAGGAGACATTAGACAAGTATTAACTGGCCTCGGGACAAGTGGCAAATAAAGAAAAATCAACTATCTTCTTTCTAAACACTAGAAAGAAAATCCAACAGAAAATAAGTAAACTTTTCAAATACAAGATTGGATCCTATCCATGTATTTACCTTGGCATTCCCATTGATAAAGCTCTAAGAAATGAGAATGCTTGGAAATCGGTTGGAGAGAAACTAGACATAAAAATGGATTCTTGGAAAGCAAAATGGTTGTCATGGGTTGGGCGGGTGGTTCTCATTAAAGCAACTCTGGTAGCCATCCCCATTTATCTATTGTCTTGCCTCTCCCTTCCATTCGGGAGCTATCTGAGCATTATTAAAAGGTTCAGGAAATTTTTTTGGCAAGGAACATACACCAAGAGAAAATTTAACTTGATATCATGAGACAAGATATGTAACCCAGTGGAGGTTGGAGGCACTGGAATAAAAAACTTGCAGTGGCAAAACCAAAATCTAGGAGCAAAACTTTATTGGAAAATGTTAAAGGATAAGAATCTCAAGTGGGTCAGAATTCTTAGAGGCAAATACTTTCATTACTTGGAGGATAATCAGGTAATCAGAACTTCTAATCTTCCCAGAGGTTCCCGAATCTGGAATTTTATTTCCAACTCTAGAGGATTAATTGAAGACAATCTATCATGGAATATCAAAGATGGTTCAATTGCCAAGTTTTGGGATGATTCTTGGGGAGGGTTCCCTAGCATTAACCAATTGCTTGGTCCCAACAACATCAGCAACATTTGCATCCAAAATTGGGGCCCGCTGGTGAAAGACCACATCTCCCAAGGATCTCAGAACTTGATTGATGGATCTTGGCAATGGAAACAATTCGACCAGCTTAACCCAGACCTAATTGAACTTCAAAAAGTGAAAAAGATTTTTGAAAACAGATCCTTCTTTATCAAAACAGGAAAAGACAATGTTATATGGAATGGCTCCAAAACAGGGGATTATAAGGCCAAGGCAGGATATAGTATCCTCTCAGACAAATTATCCCACAAAAGACCCCAATTCTTTCAGCAACTTTGTTGGAATAAAGTCTATCTTCCAAAAGCAGGCATCTTCTCCTAGGCAGCAATTCAAGGGAAAATCCTTACTGCCAATAGGTTTAAGAAGATGGGATTCCAGGGACCAACCAAATGTATCCTCTGTTACAAAAATGAAGAGGATACGAACCACCTGTTACTTTCTTGTCCCTTTGCCTCAGAGTGTTGGCAATGGTTATGTGCAAAGCTGGGCTGGTCTTCTGCCCTCCCAAATGACATTCTATCACTCTTCTCCTCCTGGCCTCAATTATTCACCGACAGTCTTTTTGGCAATTTATGGTTAATCACTCCTTCCATTCTGATTTGGGAAATCTGGAAGGAACAGGAACAGGAGAATTTTTCAAGAGATTTCAATGGATTCCCCCTCTGTTCTTAATCGAATTGAAGCAGCAATAGTGGAAGTCATGAATTCAAGAATTCAAATGCAAAGTGGACAACACAAGTTGGGATGACATCATGATTAAAAAATGGTTTGGGCTAAAAAATCCTTCAACAATCGGCATTGGTGTGAAAGCAAATACTATTCTCAGAGAAAACTCCAAATGGAACCCTCCACCTTTTGGCTGGCACAAACTGAATTTCGATGGTGCTTCCAAAGGAAATCCTAGCCCTTCCGGTGCAGGATGCATCATTCACTCTTGGGATGGCTCTGTTATTGCCAAATTGGCAAAACCCTTGGAAAATGATACTTGCAATGTGGCAGAATTCAAAGCTCTTCTTCTTGGTCTATCGTTGGCATGGGATCTGGGTATCAATAAACTAGAAATTGAAGGGGACTCTATGATAACTATAAATGTTGTGAGATCGGGGGGTTCTCCAAACTGGAAATTGCAAGCCATTTTGGAGGTTTTTTCAAATATAATTAAAAAAATTGAATCCACAACGACTAACCACATTTACCGGGAAGGAAATATTTTGGCGGATGGTTTAGCAAATAAGGCAGCGTTGGGGGAGTCCATTCAATTTCTTGCTGACAAGTAGGAATGATGTCACTTCACAATCGGTCTGGAGATACAATCTGAATTGATCTCCAAGTTGATGCAGATCATAACTCACTCAAGTCTCGTCGACATTAATGTTATATGCTCAACGGGCACATTGGTTGTCGGGAGGTGATGTTCGCTCATATCAATGCCAACTGGCTTCATCTTCGCAGAGATTTTGCATTCACTACACATCCCATCACCCGGAAAAGCTCGTCCTCTGGCGTAAGAGAATTTCAAAAGTTGTCACCTCCATTTTTTGCAAAGCTGACATCCCTCTCTTCAAACCGTTTGTAGTACACTAGGTGGAGATCGCCTAGATCCTCTCAGGACGGGTACAACACTATGCAGGTTGTTATCGAGCCACGGTATTTGAAGTGAGATGCACTCCATCTCGGGCTGTCAGTGCATTAAAGATTTAATGCTTAAAAAACCAATTTCAAGACTTGACAAGCACTTCATTTCCTCTAGCTACGACAAAAGTTCTAGGTCTCTCTCTTTCCTCTGCATTTGGCATAGTATTTTCTATTTTTTGTTTTCGAGGTATGGATACCCCAATTAAGCTTTGTTCAGATCTGGAGCAAATCGCATTCGACACTCCTATTACTTCGAATCACATCAGGGAAGTTTGCAACTTTCAGCACCCTTTGGTCATACATGCAATTCGAAAAGTGCTAGGGTACAACTTCCTTTGCACCAACCACAGATACACAGTCCTTTCCGACCTCTGCTCGGGTTTTCTTGCCAGCATTTTGGTCGCAGGGGCCTCTAGAAATCTAGCTGAAGATCTTTGTGATCACCTATTCTATGGAAATTTTATAGTAGGCCTCCACAAGGGAGTGATGAACATCGACTTCAACCTCACCACCCCATTCCCATGGGATTTGGCAACAGTTATGACCGTGGGGCAACCATTCCCTGGTTTTGCAATTGGACAGAAAAGGAACATTTACGCTGGGCCTCCAAGACGACTTTTCATCCTCTCTGGTTGGGAGTGGGAAGATCACCAGCTACACAAGAGTATGATGGAAAAAGGAATAAACTTCCTTTCCAAATTCCTAGGAATTACAGATGGATTGCACGCTCCTTACAGAGAACTTGGATGAAAACCTTCCTTGGGTTCATCAGTACAAATATGACGAAAAGTTGGATGGGTTGGGAAGCCCTGAGTCCTCAGACAAAGAGGAAGAAGATGAAGAAATGGAGACTGCCTCAAAGGAGGATTCAGAGGAAACTCGCGATGATGAAGATTTGGGTATGGCTAATAATGAAGAGGAAGATACATAGGAGGTTGACACGGAACCAGTGGACGCTTCAACGGAGGACGACCCTAAGGGCAATAGTGGCTCCTCAATTCCTGCGGGGAGTCCAAAATCAAATTCTGCACCATCCACAGAGAACGACACCACGTCTCCTTCCGACTGAGATAAGGTTGTCTGGGCTGTTTGGGCTTTTTTGAAATCAATACCTTCGTTTTTTGCTTCATTTTTTAGCTTCTGTTGTTAAAAAACTATGGTTTTTCAAATTCTCGTTGAGCCTAGGTGCTCGGTTGGGTTTACAATCCTCTCGGTTGGATTGGGGTATGAACCAGATACATTATTTTGCCTGATAATTACTTCTTTTACTGTTTTTATATTCTCTAAGTTTTAATAAAAATCTCGGCCTCAGCCCTTGAATGATCAAAAAGAAAAAAACATGTCTATCTAATTTGTTTTAAACGTAAATAAAAAGAGGACATCTGAATACCATTCAAAATAATATTTTGATTGAAGATGAATTGATGTGAAAAAAAAACTTAAGAATCACTCAATGTAACAAATTTCCAAAAGATTGTGAAAGAATTTTACGAAATATATCGATGCTATTTTATGGTCAAGACTACTCAAAGTTCTAAAAGTAGGGTACTTGAGTTCATTTCAACAATAAAGAATATATATCATTAGAAAACTATCTTTAAAAAGTACTTTTAGAAAAGTATTTTTAAAAAGCACCAATGGTTTTGGATGAATTGTAATGGTAAAAAACAAATGGATTGAAGCAATCTAATGAAGATGTCACTGCTAATATTATATGATTTCTTGTTTAATAACACCATAACTCACTTTTAGGTCCCATAGTCAAAGAAAATGAGCACCTGAAAATATATATATATATCAATTGAGTTTCATAAATATGATTTCAACAAAAATATTAGCACAGTTTACAGTGTGCAAAAAGTTGGCGAAACCATATCTATATAACTTTCTTTCCCCACTATCATTCTTCTTCCCTCAACCAATTATTCTTTATTATTAATTGTACCGAAGAAACACTAGAAAATAAGCCATCACTGTTTCTCATTTTTTAGCTGGTCAACGTTAAAATTTCAACAGAAACAAATAAGCACTTCTGTGAGTATTTGGGCAGTGGCCGATACTGATGCCTGTACTAGTCTGAACCTCAATATTTGGTGCCTCTAAAAAAAATCAGAATCTCCCACCGTTCATAATGAATGGAGCTGAAGAAAGGGACAAAACCCATTTAGGAGGGAATTGCTTGGTATGACTTAAGCCAAATGGAACTTATTTCTCTGCTTTTGGAAGCGTCTCCTCGAAAAAATGCTACATTAAGTAGGTTGTACTTCTAATAAATAACCAATTACAACCACAGTACAAATAAACCACATGTGAATCAGTAGAAATGACGAAGCATGACAAACATCTAAACCATGCAACCCTACTTTACAATGACTCAAAGAAGAAACAATTTACCTCCCGTGACCAGTTTCTTCTGAATCATCCAAGCCTAAGCCTAATCTTCAGATTCATCTATGCAATAGACAACTAACACTAGATATTTGTATGCATTCTAATATACATATACATCCCCAAACTATGAAAAGTCTGAAAGTTACATGTGCATTAATGCATAACATAATGAATTTCAAGGAGATTTATTTTCATAAAGAATTGACAAGAGACTCAAATTGTCAAGTTAAGTAGATAAAAATAGATATGAAGATAGGAAGTGAAGGGAAGAGGGAGAAAAATAGATAGAAAGATAGAAAGAGGTGAATGGAATAAAAATAAAACGATAGAAAAATAGAATGGAAGAGGTAGAGGTATATAAAATAGAGAAATAAGAAAATGGAGATATATAAGAAGAGGGCGAGGGCATAATAGAGATATATGTGACACAGATATATGTGACACTGTGATAGAGAAATAGAGATAGATAGAGATAGAAAGAAGGGAGAACTTGCAGATAGTGTTAGGATACGTATTTAGAGTTAGAATTATGTGTGATTAGTAGTTTGATGTTTCATAATACAATCCTTCAGTTCTTTACTTCTTCCTTGACTTCCTCATCTTCTTCTATTTTTTCACTTTTCTTTTTATTTTTAAAATCTGTATTTTCTCTCTTCCTCCCTTTATACTCTCTCCTTATAAACATATATTATAATGAAATATATTATATGTAAATTCTATTTAATAATTAATAAAATATATAGTTTTCCTGATAGGTCTTTGGTAAGGTTTTACAGATATAGAAATAAGCTTATCTGCTGGTTTTTGGTCTTTATGTCTATTTGGTTAATGTCCAGCATATGCAAAGAATAACCAGATGTATAGCTGTATGTTAAATGTTAGGTATGGATCTATGAAGCCGGATTATAGAAGTATACCCAGTTAAAATTTGATGTAAGACTTATCTGATTTATATAATACAAGGGAGCTGCCCCTTGCAGTCTTTTAATTATAAAAATATATATAATATATATTTAATTTAATCTCAAATAAAAACTATACATATGGTATCATTAATATATTATAAGTAAAAAATATATTTAATATATATATATAATAGTTGAAGCATATAATATATATAATAGTTATTAAAAACAAACAGTATAAACTATAATATAAATATTTATTATAAATGACTGATAAATAAATACAATTTATTTTATTAGAAGCATTCAAAATCACTTTCCCCAACATCAACACTTAACTTATTGTGGTATTCAATGAAAATTAAAAAACACTTAATGCTGTGTTGTGCTGTTAATTGACACTGAAGGCAAAAAGAATTTATTTTTACTTATTCTTGACTGTTATTAAATTAATGATATCAAATTTCCACAATCCATAATTGTTGCATTGCTTGATTTCTAGATTAAATCGTGTTAGCTTTTTTGAATCAACATTTTAGATCACACTTCATGATCCATCATCAGGATTGCAATGTTATTAAAGCTAACATGAAAAGTAGTAGAAGGGTTTAATTCTTTGCCACGCTGAAATGTGGATAGTTGATAGTTGGAAAATTCTGAACCATTGATTGTGAATGAAGCATCAGTAAATGATACAGCTCCGAAAAGGATAGTTAAATAAGCCATCATTAAATATTTGAATTAAATGCAAAAACTTAAAGATCTTTTTTTGAAAATTTTGAATTTTCTATTTATAGAATTAATCAATAGGAAAACAGAGTAATAATATTTTTAAATCGTTTAAAATAAAAATTAAAGATAAATTTTAAGATTTTTGTGAAAGAATTTAATTTTCTGAAATGATTGACTAAGCTAATTAAAAATTGAATGCAATGGATACATAAGTTTCCTGCCTTTGGTAGGAAAAAGGCAGGAACTAATAAATGTAGCATATATTAGTGTAAACTAAAACATATAGTTGAATACACAAAAGAGTAAACTAAGGAAATTTTATAAATTGTTAATTCTTGTAACTCAGAAACTAAATATTTATGGAAATCCATATATAATTATAATTTTCCTTTGATACTCTTAATTCTTGCCCTGTCTAAGGATAGAATGTTGGGATGTAATGTTGGGATGTGATGAACATTGTACATGCTACATTTAAACGCCACATATCTTTTCTAAAATTGCCTTATGTGTTATTGCAACTTGAGTTAACAATCTTTCACTCACCAAGCAGGTACCTTGCAGCCAAATCATTTGTGGTTGAATTTAAAGGGAAGTCATGCGGTATACTCCTGACATTGCAGAACTGAAGCTCCTTTGTAAAGAGGGCAATAATTGGAAAAAAAATTCCACCAAGCACATCCAAATGATCCATCTCATATAAGCTGGATGAGCTCTTCTTGCAGAGAGGACTAATTATATATATAGTACATAGTTTTATGGTTAAAACTTAACAGTATATTGATAGGCACAATAAGAAGTCATAAACTAACTAATTAATTGAGATGCAAAACAAATTAAAATGAAATACAATAACTTCCTATGGTTGCACTGCAAGTAAAAGCTTTTCATACACTTCCCGAGCAGATAAATCTTCCACCTGATTAAGACATCATGTGCTCCAACAATAACACAAGATAGGAAAGAGAAATACAGATGAAGTATCAGATTTTGACTCAGGATGTAAGATGTGGAACATATAAAATAAGGATGGGATAAGAAAACAAAATAGAACCATCAAATCATAGAAACTAATAGCTTTGAATTTCATTTCATTCATGTCTTACCACCAATAGTTTTGACTTGTTGTTCCATCCCCTTTGTAAGGTCATCTGGGTTAATCTCAAACCCAATACCTGTACCATATCACATTAACATCAAGCCAACAGTTGCAACTGAATTGCTCAAGAAAAATTACAGATAAATATGAAATGAAAAAGAACCTGCCATACTTTGCCCATGAATTCTAACAGCTCATTGTTAGCTTCCCCACGAGCCGCAGGTGCTGCTACTGTCACGCGAACATCATCTGCATTTACTCCTGCCGAAAAAGCCATGACCAGATGAATAATAGTTAATTTACAGTATTGCATTCTAAAATCCTTACTGTATCAGATCCAGCAGCATAAATTGATTAAACTTGAAGATGTAGATTACTTGAGATGTTGCCAGGTTTGGGTGGTACGTTGGCACTAGCAGTCTCAGAATGTCACTTTTCAAATCCAGGTTTACCAACTTAAGTGTCGGAAAATCAGATGTAAATACAAAAAAGATGGGTACCCAAAAGGAACAGAAGAAAAGCAAAAGTATTATGATTTCATACACAAAAGGATAAACATAATAATAAAATCAAGAACCTTCTAAACGCATTTCTCAAATTTAGAACTCTTAACCAAATCTTCAAAATTAAAATACTATTGCAAGCCAAATCCAGATGTATATGTATCATAGTTCAAAAACCCAGTGAGCTACTCAACACTCTTGGATACTCACAGGTCATTAAGGTCCAGCAAGACACTTGCAATAAATCTTGCTGATGACTTTTGGGCAAGTACTCACCAGGTAATTCACCTGGAAGTCCATACCAAAAACTACCCAACATAAAAACTCTCATTTTTGCCACTTTCTCAATTATGTTATTGTGCCTTCGACTTTGAAACAACATCACAGCAATTTATTGACAATTGGTTAAAACTTAAAACAATAAAAGTATAAAAAATCGCATGAACCATCAAAGTCCCTGTGCCTTAAAGGCCTTACTTCCCTGGATCCCGTGAGGTACACCACCCCTGGACCTTGCTGGGGCTGCTGCGCCCAAACCACCAATCTGAATTTTTTGACATTTTTCAATTGTGTTGGTCTGTGGCAAATGGAAAAGCAGCATTTTTTCCCTTTACTTGGCTTGAAATAACAAAAACCCTGCTTTTATGAATATGTTTGTGTTTTTTAGTTTCTCCCCTAATTAAATCTCGTGTATTAAATTTCATTTGAATTTTAGGTTTGCCAAGCCAATCCTAATTCCAAGTAATGCTACCACGATCAAAACGAACTTATGTGCTCTCTTCATTCTTTATGCTTCAACTTAACATAATTTCTGATATGTGAAATTTTTAACGAGGCCAACATTTTGAACTATGATATGTATGTTTGCTTTATTCTTCACAAGGCCTCTTTATTTTCCCAATATATCCTCTCTCTCTCTCTCTCCTCTTTTATTTCCATTATCACAAAGATCCCCTATAAAAACCTGGGCAACACCACATTCACATGCTCCAAATCTATTCAGTCATCATTGCAAAGAAGCTAGTCAAATCCATGAAAGCTTCATTTTGTATTCCTGGTGTAGATGGATTGGCAAGGATTGATTTATTCTAGAGCTTGGTAATGAGTTCAGGTAGATGGATTGACAAGGCATGGTTTATTCTAAAGCTAAGCATATAGTATATAAGGTAAAGTAAATTTCTTCTTATTCCACATGGGATATCACACAGAAGATGTAATGAGGTTGTGACCTAAAAGATGATCTTATGACCATCTCTTGAAATTCTCTATTGGGAACTAATTTTATATGTATTTTGTACCAATCATTTTTATTTCCTTGTTAGACCCTCTTTCATTTCTCCTTTTCATTTAGTGCCAACATGTAAGATCTACTCCTTGTTCTTCGATTATTTTTTCTGTCTGGGAATGATCTTCTTAGAGAATTTTGTAACTCAAATTGGTTAATCATAAACCATTTGCTGCACTTGTGAACAAATACCAGATTGTGTTTGAGTATCCACATTATAAATGATCAAGTAAAATACCAGTTTCTCTAAGATGCAATCAAAATTAGGTTTATCATGCAGTTGGCTATTAGAAGATTTAATAAGGTTGTGACCTAAAAAATGATGTTAGAAGATGTAAGGAGTTTGCAGCCTAAAAAATGATGTTAGAATATGTACTGAGGTTGCAACCTTAAAAATGATCTTATGGCGATCTCTTCAAATTCTCTTTTGGGAACTAATTTTCTTTGTATTTTCTACCAATCATTTATATTTCCTTGTTAGGCCCTCTTTCATTTCTTCTTTTCATTCAGTCCCAACAACATAAGATCCACTCCTTATCTTCAATTTAGCTTTTCTGTCGAGTCTGGGAATGATCTTATTAGAGAATTTTATAACTTAATTGGTTAATCATAAACCATTTGCTGCACTTATGAACATATACTAGATTACGTTTGAGTACACATACCATAAATGATCAAGTAAAAGACCAGCTTCTCTAAGATGCAATCAATATTAGGTTTATCATGCAGTGGGAAGTTAGAAGATGTAATGAGGTTGCAACTTAAAAAAATGATCTTATGGCCATATCTTCAAATCCTCTATTGGCAACTAATTTTCTATGTATTTTCTACCAACCATTTGTATTTCCTTGTTAGGCCCTCATTCATTTTTTTTTTTCATTTAGTGCCAACATGGAAGGTCCACTTGTTCTTCTTCAACTATTTTTTTTGTTGAGTCTAGGAATGACCACCTTAGAGAATTGTAGAACTCAAATTGGTTAGTCATAAATCATTTGTTGCACTTTGAACAAATACCAGAATACGTTTAAGTACCCACATTATAAACGATCGAGTAAAACAACAGCTTCTCTAAGGTGCAATCAAAATTAAGATTATCATGCAGTTGGATGTTAGAGGATGTAATGACGTTGCAACCTAAAAAAAGATCCTATGGCTATCTCTTCAAATTCTATTTCGGGAACTAATTTTTCTGTGGAGTTGACAAACCCGTCTAGGGTTTTCATCTTGCACGACTCTGCCTTCTTTTCGTGGGTTGCAGGTCGTGGTTCTTCTCTGAAACTCACGTTGCAAGTCTTCATCCCGCGCTCTTTCTGGGTCGTGTTCTCTACACAGTTCCGAGCACTCTTCTGGGCCGTTTTTTCTTCAACTCTCGCGCAGACGTCTTCTCTGCAACTTGCGTGGCCTTCTTTGTAACTACTCACGCCAAAAACGGCCATCATTATAGCTTCGTTCTCCATTACAAGTCGTTTTTTCTTCTGATGATCTTGTCCACTATTTACGACCCCCTCTAAGGTCGTCTCTGTCAAAAACGGCTTCCATTTTTTCAATTTTTTTGCAATTTTTTCCAGCGGCTAGGGTTTCCTTCAAAACTCAGATTTTGTCGTATTGAAAATTTGATTGCAGATTCTTGGTGGGTTTTTCGAGAGCTCAACTAGTTCAGTCTTAGAATTTTTTGGGTGTCTCAATTTTTGAGCCTCAAAATTTGTGCTAGCGGATTTAAAATCTGATTTCAAATTCCTTATGGGCTTTTCCAAATCTCTTTTGGGTCTTCATCGAATTTTGGGTCAGCCGGAAATTTTTCTTGCAATCTATGCCAACTGTACTTCATCATTTTTTTTGAAGTCTGTACCTAATTCACCCTCTGTTTTCTACATTGGGATTCGTGTTTCAGATTTTGTGTTCGCGCCCCTTCTTTATTTTTTGTTTTTTATACATTGGGAAGGGTGCAAGATGGCATCACTCACCAACTTGATGTTGGAAGGCAATCAATGATTTAACAGCCGCAATTAAAACACCTGGAAACACTTGTTTTGGGCACAGAGACTCGTCCGACCACAGTCCAAGCAGAATAAGACAAGTTTGATGATCGGAATCAAGAAGTTGTTGTGCTTCTCAAGCTCTTTGTCACAGATGATCAGTTGCCTCAGATTCCCTCTGGCAAGTCTGCAACAAACATTTGGAAGCATTTGAAGGAGTTCCATGAGACATCTGACAAGAGTCGCACGTTCTTTCTAAAGAACCAGTTGTTCTCCATTATGATGGATGAACGCATGTCCTTACAGGAGCATCTCACAAAGATTAAGGACATTCGCGATCAGCTTGAAGTTATTGGTCAGAAGATGGAGGAAGAAGATATGGTAGTCATTACTCTGAAAAGTCTACCTAAATCTTATGAGCACTTTATAGAGACTCAACATTACTTCCACTAATGTTGACCTGAAATGTCCAGAGTTGTGCACCAAACTTCTGCAGCAGGATCGTTGGAAACAACAATTTGGTAGCAGAGCCACCTCGTCCTCCTCAGAACAGACCTTTGCAGCCAAATCCTTTCACAAGGATAAAGGCAAATCTCAGCCATCTCAGTCATTTCAGCAGAAGGGCTCTAGCCAGTCTCAGGATGGTTCAAAGAAGAAGAAGATTCAATGTAACTATTGTCATAAATATGGCCATATGCTAAAGGATTGTCGTCATCGATTGGCTTCCGACCAGCAGAAGCAGGGAGGGTCTCAACCTAAAGCCAATGTTGCTGAGCACACAGAGAAGAAAGAGTCTGCCTTTTACGCTTTCATGACTAAAAGACCTGCAGACCATGTCAAATCTTCTGATTAGTATATTGATTCTGGTGCTTCTCGGCATTTCACTCACAGGCGTGATTACTTTACAGAATTTTCTCCCTTTACTAATTCAATTATATTTGGAGGTGAAGAGTATACAGTTGTCGGCAAGGGCAACGTTCAGATTTAGTCTGGTGGGAGGAGTCTCATATTCCTCAACGTACACTACATTCCTGGCATGAAACTTAATCTTCTCTCAATGAGTCAGACCATGCGGCATTCTCCTCAACTTGATGTTGTATTTAGTGCACACAAGTGCTCGATTGTTGATCGTGCGACACGCACTACTCTAGTTGTTGGCATCAAGGATCATGGTCTATACAAACTCGTGGATACATGTGATTCTCTTGAGCATGCCTTTGCAGCAAAATCAGCCTCTATCAACAGTCTCTAGCATCAGTGATATGGTCACCTGAACATTCATTATCTTGCTTAGCTTGTTCGGGATGATTTAGTACTTGGTCTACCTGAAATTCAAACTCAGAATCAGCAAGTTTGTGGAGCTTGTCAGGCTGGGAAGCAACACAGGACACCTTTCAAGGATGGTGACTCATGGCGAACCCCAAAGGTACTATAGTTGGTCTACGTTGATGTATGTGGTCCAATGAACACTACTTTTGTTACTGGGTGTGGGTATTTCTTGCTTTTTGTTGATGATTTCAGTAGAAAAATGTCAGTGTACTTTCTTAGACAAAAATCAGATGTGTTTACTGTATTTCAGAAAGTTAAGGCCTTAGTAGAAAAAGAGTCTTGTTGTTCTATTATATCTCTTAGATTTGATAATGGGGGGAGTTTTGTTCTTCTACTTTCTCTTCTTTCTGTGATACACATGGCATAAAACGTCAGTTAACCACACCATACACCCATCAACAAAACGGTGTTCTAGAACGTCGCAACCGCACCATTACAGAAATGGCCAGAGCTATGATGGAACACAGAAATGTTCGTAAGAAATATTGGGCAGAAGCAATATTTACTGCAATCTATCTCCTTAATAGGTCTCCCACACATGTTGTTAAAGGTAAGATTCATGAGGAAGCCTAGACTGGTCACAAACCTACGATCAACCACTTGAAATTTTTTGGCTCTTTAGCTTATGTATGGATTCCTGATGCTCAACGCTCTAAGTTGGATTCCAAGAGTCAAAAGCTTATGCTTACAAGGTACAGTGACAACCATAAGGCTTATTAGCTTATTGATGTAGACACTGGTCGTCGTATCTTCAGTCGCGATGTTGTCTTTGATGAAGAACGAGGATCATTTCAGCTTTCCTCATCTGAGCAGAATTCAGAGGATCAGCCTTTGAAGGCTTCTGATTTGGGTGTCTGTCTTCCATTGGGTTCATCTAATGGGAGGGGTGATGCAGATTTTGTCTTTGATGATGCAGTATTTGACTTTCCTCTGGATGATGTTGATCTTCCACCTGCTGCAGATCCTCTTCCACCTCCAGCTCCAGTTATTCCTCTTGATGTTGGCACATCTACTCTCCGGCCTAAATGGTGGGCTAAGACGATCAGTGATCTCAGTCCTGATGAGCTCACTGAGGGTAGATCTTCTAGAAATAAGGGCAAGCAGCAATATACTGTTAACTTTACTCTCATGGCCAACCTCCATAACATTTATGAGCCTCGGACATTTAAAGAGGCAATAGGGATTCCAGAGTGGAAACAGGCAATGGATGCAAAATACTAGAGTCTTCTGAAGAATCACACCTGGGTTCTCTCTGATCTTCCTCCAGGGAAGAAGCCCATTAGCTGCAAATGGGTATATAAGGTCAAGTATCATGCAGATGGTACCTTAGATAAATACAAGGCCAGATTAGTTGCTCGAGGGTTCACATAGCGGGAGGGCATTGACTATGAGGAGACTTTTGCTCCTACTGCCAAGATGAGTCAATTCGTCTTCCTATCGCCATTGCTGCTCAGTGTGGATGGAAAGTCCATCAGATGGATGTAAAGAGTGCCTTCCTCAACGGTGAGTTGCAGGAAGAAGTCTACATGTCGAAGCCTCCAAGTTTCAAGGTTGTCAGCAAAGAACACCAAGTATGTAGGCTCAAGAAAGCACTCTATGGACTCAAATAGGCTCCTCGAGCATGGTACATCAAGATAGATCAGTACTTGGTTGCTCATGGTTTTCAGCGTTGTCCTTCCGACAGTAATCTATATATCAAACGCTGTGGCAAAGATATTCTTTTCCTTGTTGTCTATGTGGATGACTTGATCATTACTGGCAATTCAACACATTTGATTGCAGAAATCAAACAAGACATGTGCAAGGATTTTGATATGACTGATTTGGGGCTTCTCCATTATTGTTTAGGTGTTGAGGTTTGGCAAACTGATGGCAGCATTTTTCTTTCTCAGTCTAAGTATGCCAGGAACTTGGTTGACAGGTTTCGAATGCGAGATTGTAAACCTACTTTTACACCTATGGAGAAAGGGTTGAAGTTATTAGCCAAGCCTGATTCTACTCCTGTTGATGAAACCACTTATAGGCAACTAGTGGGCAATCTCATCTATCTTACTGCCACTAGACCTGATCTCAATTTGGCAGTCAGCTATATTTCATGCTTCATGACAGCCCCCAAGGCTGATCATTGGGTGGCAGCGAAGCATGTGTTGCGTTATGTGAAGGGCACCCCTGATTATGGACTTCTTTACACTCAGAGTCATGATCCTAGACTCAGTGAGTTCACAGATTCAGATTGGGCAGGTTTGGTTGATGATAAGAAATCAACCTCTAGATATGTGTTCAGTTTGGGAACTGGTGCAGTCACATGGACTAGTAAAAAGCAGCAGACAGTATCTCTCTCCTTGACAGAAGCAGAGTATCGAGGAGCTGTTAAGGCAGCTTGTGAAGTTGTTTGGCTTCGTCGGATGCTTGCGGATATGCAGATGTCTCAAGTAGGTCTGACTCCCTTGTTTGTTGATAATGAGGGTGTTCTCAACCTTGCCAAGAATCCAGTCTTCCATGAAAGAACCAAACATGTGGACGTTCATTGTCATTACATTCGGCAGTTGGTTGAAAACAAGACAGTTTAGTTGCAGTATGTTCCAACTGCGGATCAGACTGCAGATATTCTCACCAAGCCTCTTGGTCCAAATAAGTTTGTTAAGTTTAGGGGGCAGCTTGGTGTAGTTGATAGATTAAATCATTAACCATCAAGGGAGGGCATTAAAATAATATCTTTATGTTATGTTTAATGGTTATCTATTATGTAAATATCTTGTAGATATTGTTTCTATTTTCTACGACTGTTTCTTATTAGAAACAACATCGTCCTTTGTAATTATATTTAAGAATGCATTTGTTCTTCATTCAATAACATAATATATTTTACCAATTACTCATCGTAATAAGTTCTTGTCTTGCCCCTCTGACCCATATATTCAAAGCTCGTCTATTAAAAATAGTTCCGCCTAATACTCTTGATGCACAAATTTCACTTGAAAACATTGCATGGAACTAGGAGAAACATCATTAGACAAAGATGGCATTTGCTCATTCATGGCATCACAACATGCCATTTGCAAAGTAGCCGGAAAGACCTTTATCCCTCCCTGGGTACACATATCCCCGTATCTAATACTAATACGTATATGATACGGCCTAGATATACATCAACTATTGTACCATGCGGCCCCAAAAAACATTGATTTTCTAATTGTATTAGTTACTGTGGGATTTCTTTTTTAAAAATTTGATGTAATTCCAAAATTTAATTTAAAAAAACTTCATTCATGCAATTAGTTTTTTTTACATTTTTGTTATGAACAAAACCTACACCAAATGAGACAAACCCATTTTTTTTATATCTTCCAATGCAACTCTACTATTTTTACATATTGCAAATTGTTAAATCAACTTTAATTATTTATGTAGCTTTATGTATCTATTGCTTTTGAAGTAATGAAAATATCCCCTAAAAACTTACGAAATTGTGTTAAATATGTGTATGTGTTTTTACAAATGCCGTATCCAGACATATCCATATTGGGGGTCTTAAAAAATTGTCGTACCTGTATCCAATACCGTATCTGTATTTGTATTTGTATCTGTGTCCGTGCAACTTTGTCCACTTGATGTTGTTCATAGACCATATTGCAAATCCTTTGTCAATGCATTGACTATAGCTAGAAAGGGGTTGAGGCGCCTAGTCCATATGATTTGAGAGTGCCTCATTACAAAAAGTTGCAAAAAACACGAAAGTCGTAGTAGATCGAAAGAAGATATGGAGCAAAAAGGGTTGTACCATTTCATCTAATGGGTGAACAGATGGCAAGAACCATGTGTTAATCATTTTCCTAGCGGCTCAAGTGGACAACTGGTGTTTTTGAAGTCAAATTAATGCCTCTCACAAAGTGGATGATTTCTTCATTATTTAATATTTTCTGATTAAAGATCTTGTTGCCTCCTCGCTTTGATAACATTGCATTGATTATAAAGTGATTTTGACTCCTTTCAAGTGATCTTGAATTGACTCAAAAGATTAATGATTGGATTTGGAACCTACATAACTCTTTTTTGTTGTTTATGTTTTTTTTTTACTTTCATTCATGTTGTGTTCAAGCACTTCTAGAATCTTAATATTTCATGTTTCGGTTTTTTTTTCCTTTTCTTCCTTCTTTATGAGTTAGGGTTTACATTTATTTTTTGTTACTTTTTTCTAGGACTTCCATTTTCTGACATTACAATTAGAGATGGCATCCTCCAGTAAAATAGTACTGACAATACCAGAGACCCTGCTTAGAGGCAGGGCATGCCAAGTATAGGAGTAATGATAGTGTGCAATTATTGTGGCTTGAGGATAAGAGAAGGCATCAAAAGCCTCGAATATCATTTTCATGAGTCACTAGACAAGATGTGCAATTGTATAAATCATAGTCTGCAAACCCTGCGAGTAGTCTCTAAGTTGCCAAGTAGTCTCTATGTTTTTGCTTTGTGAGTTTTTACAAGTTTAACTAGCGAGTTTTATAGACATGGATAAAAATGCCAATGTGGGTAAAACTCTCGTTAAAATGCATTATTCACATGCTTTTTTGGCTATAAAACCACGCATTTTCTCTTTTGAGATGTCAATTTTTAACTTAATACATTTTGTAATTGGATTTTGCAAAATATATATGGCTCTCTAAGAAATTTTAAGTTTTAGTACTCTCTATGTTGCCAAGTTATTGTCAAGTATTTGTTGAGTTTTTGTCGAGTCAAATATTTTGGCCTTTCCCAGTACTTTTAGAGTCCGAGTCTGCAAACCATGGTGTATAAACATGAAACCTGATATTACAAAAGAGACAAAGGCTCTCCTTGCGTACAAAGAGAAGAGATCCTTGAGGTAATTATCGATTCTCCTCTCAGCTTCCAAACTGATGTAGTGAATTCTTGTTTAGCCCCACTGACCCATAGTTTCAAAGCTCATCTATCGAAAATAGTTCCATATTGCAAACCCTTTGTCAATGCATTGACTATAGC
Source organism: Thuja plicata (assembly GCA_018584345.1). NCBI lineage: Eukaryota > Viridiplantae > Streptophyta > Pinopsida > Cupressales > Cupressaceae > Thuja > Thuja plicata. The sequence goes on from MU227035.1 coordinate 2,547,181, forward strand.
TAGAAAGGGGTTTGAGGCACGTAGTCCATATGATTTGAGAGGGCATCATTTGAAAAAAGTTGTGAAAAACACGAATGTCTAATGGGTGAACAAAACGAAAGAACCATGTGTTAATCAACTTCCTAGTGGCTTCAAGTGGAAAACTAACATTTTTGAAGTCAAATTGATGCCTCTCACAAAGTGAAAAATACTAAGATTCTATACAATACGTTAAATGAAGTGTTCATAGAAGTGAGTATGGCAAATGTCATTCAAGTTGTAATTGACAATAGTATATGTTGTAGGGAGATATTTTATAGAGGGGCACCATTTTTTGAAGCCCTTGTGCTTCCATTGAAGGCAAACTTGGATGGAAGGAAACCATGGTAGAAGACGCAAGGAACATTCCTATATACATCTACAACCACCCCCTAGGTGCTTAACCAGATAAGAGAGCACATTGGGGAAATGACCTTGTCTGATCAGAAACCACGTTATTTCCAACCCACTTCATCACACTACAAAGTATTTTAGGTTCACTAATGACTCTTATGTAGATGTTTCAAGTTTGTGAGCACCAGGTAGGTGGTTTCTCCTTATTCAAAGGTCTCAGGGGAAAGGGTTGTGAAAACCATTTTTGATGTTGTGTTTATCAAGAGCACATATGAGATCCTTAAACATTTAACTTAATATTACATTACTTACGAAATAATCAACTCCATTATAGTTTTCCATTTATTTCTAATTTATTCATTCCATTTTTTATTTTATTTTTTGGATTTATCCTATTTTGTTTCAGGTGGTAGAACCTTTGGTTAGAGTTCTACACTTGGTGGATGAAGGAAAAAAATCCATTGGGTTATCAACATGAGGCCATGGACAAGACCAAGGAGGTAATTTGTTACTATTGATGTGAGTTTTGTACCACTACATAACATATAGGAATTGAACACTTGATACAGGATATCAAACACTCAACCCTCTCTTGAAAAGTAATTACTCATGAAGGACATGAGAAAAACTCCAAGGTTCCTTACACCTGTGGATCCTAACTCAGTTATATTAATGTGATTTGCTAGTTAATCACATAGGCGGGCTTACGTTATTCATTCAAGGATATCAGATTCTTGCATTGATGATGATAGGACTTAGCTCTGCAATGTATACTCAATGGATATATCTCCTTAATTTATATCACTTCCAACTTCACTCATCAAAGCTTCCACTACTAAACTACTCACTGTTTAGCTACTACTCCTATGGAATGGAAAGATTAGCAAATGGACGGGAATCAAACCTAATGAAAGCTTGCCAGCGGCGCTACCTCCATAGATGCAATGATTCAAGGGAAATTCTTAGAATTTTCACACTAACACCTATCTTCCAACCCAACTTGAAGTACAAGCGGAAAGATGAA
>MU227035.1:2559308-2570000 GCA_018584345.1 Thuja plicata
TTGTCCGGGCCGAAACGAGGTCAAACCAGGGCAAACCCAAGTAGACCAAGTGGGAACCAAGAACCTTTCCACTAAGAAACATTCTGTAATTTGACGATCGTATGGTTGTCGCAAGAAAAAAGCCAGCAACCATAGAATGACAGGCAAATACACGTTAAATTTAATGTCAAAAAATAACACATGTCATAAACTATGTTATCGAGTTCAGTTGTTTTATGGCCGAACTAGGGTTGGGTTAGAACCGATTCCTGGTTTTGGTCCGGTTCACTTGTGGGTTCGGCCAAGGTTCAAACCCAGACAGGCTGGTTTGTCCAGGCTGAAACGAGGTTTAACCAGGGCAAACCCAAGTAGACCAAGTGGGAACCAAGAACCTTTCCACTGAGAAACATTCTATAATTTAGTGCGGGAAACAATTATTACAAAATTTGAATAAGATCTTTAACATTGCAAAACAAAAATTGCTTTAAGTTCAAATAATTAGTACATCAAATTAAACTAGCCTTGAAGATTTCTTCCAAAAAAAAATTTATATCCAATTGCTAATAAGGACCCCTGTCCAATTAATTGCAAGCACTCTATAGTGATAAATTATATTTTAAACATTAAACAATAACTTCAATAAGTGAAGGGAGTCGCAAGCTACTTTTTTGACATTTTTCAACTAGGATGTTAATTACAAACAAACAAGCTCTCTGTACAGTGAAAAAGTAATAAGCATTTGAGGACTTGGAAAGCGAGAATGTTAGTGGTGCAACTAATCTCATTGGCATTGGCATTGGCATTGGCACAATTTTTGAATCAACAAATGCCTTTGATGATGAAGAAGAAGATTTAGATAATCCATTAGATGATTGAAACTTAGTATAAAGTTCCAATTGTTGAAAGTCAAAACAATGATACTTGAACTCAATATTATTATTTTAATATTTTGATGTTGATATGATGCTATGATTACAAGTTTATTATATGGTGTTTTTGTTGTTTTTATGATACTATGTGACATTCTAATCTTAATTCATGCTTCTAGGCTGCATACATATGTATATATATACTTTTTACATGTTTTCGTACTAACGAACCGAAACCCGAACCCGAACCGGCAATTTAGGTCATAAACTTATAGTCTTGTTTGTAGGCTTTCGTGGAGATGATGTCACCGGCTAATGATTTAGCACCGATGTGGCAAGCTGCAATCACGAGTGACGTGTCTACTCCTGGTTAGGTAGCGTGGTTGACATGGTTTGAGGTGGCTCTGACTAGGCTTTGTGGTAGGGCCAAGTGTCTCAGATCTTGTCATCTGTGTGTCTTCTCTGCACAGGGGGTGATGAGTGGAGGACCACGAGAGGCAAAGCCGCTTCAGGCGGCATAAGGGTTTGTGAGAAAAGGTTTTAGTCCCACATTGGTAGGAAAATAAACCCATGCATTGTTTTTATGCAGGATAAAACAAATGGTAGACACAAAACGCGTGATGCGCAGTGGCAGAGCCAATGTATTGTGGATTGTGGCCAGAAATATGGAGGGACACCTAAAATATAAGATCTCGGCAGAGTAAAGAAGACGATGTTGATTTTTGTGCCAGTCGCCACCTGATTGCACTTTGACGAGAAACACTGATAAAGGTTTCTGCGAACGCCGGAATGATCTTTTCTAGACTTCAACTGGGATATTTATCCCACATGTATCGGGTTGTTTAAATTCGCAGTCTTTGTATTGTGGAACCCACGAGCACAAATTGAAGTGTGAAGCCTAGGTCGCAGTTGGTGGTACAATCTGCAACAGGAACTATCTAATGTGCAAATTGTCATACGATCTGAGACAGTATTTACAGCCTTGTGAAAATACTGACAAACAACAAGGCTGCAAAGCCAACCCCGAAACACCTTATTTTGCAAGGAAAAAACAATTGCGAAAAAGAAATTTTAAATTGCAGAATATATTTTTTTTAAAAATGAACAAATCGTACTGCTTGTGCAAGTCGGGTTGTATAGTCCAATTTACAAAAAAAAAACCTTAGATTTTACTTTTGGCTAAAATAGGCAAATTTATAGTCAAAATTCGTCGAAACGGCTTCCCAGACGCAATGGTGAGATCAGACCTTGCTCTAGACACTCCCAAAAAGATGTTTTTTGGATCTGAATGCAAGCCCTCCAACTAACAAAGCAAGATCCCTCCAAATAGGCTACACAATGGCACTCCAATAGCTCTGATACCATGTAAGAATTTGCCAATAGCAATAAGAATCTAAGATCTAGAGGCCAATGAATAGCACAATAACAAGAGAGACAAGATGAACAAGAATAAATTGTATTCTCCTCAATATGCAATAACTGAACTACAATAGATAATCAATTGATAATGAATGAGTACAATGTAGATTTGTCTGCTTATATAGGCAAGGCATGATAACTAGGATATAAGCAAGAGATAACTTATCACCCACACTAGGTAGAAGCATATGTCCACCAAAGGTGGATCATCGTCCATTGTGCAATGAAGGTGCACTAAAGGTGGAGACAACAAATAAAGTGGAAATGTGATAACAACTAAAACCACCTAAAGTGGAATTTCTCCTACACCATGTGTTAAAAAAGGTGCAAACTCTCTAAGTGTCTCAAATGCAAACTACTATGTATGCATTATCCTAAGTAAGCTTAAGTAAAGTGTAATTAGTGAATATTTAATTACACCAACACAACAATATCCTAGAAGACCTCCAAACATGGTAAAACCTTTGCATTTGGTAAGTTTTCTAATTCAAATCTGCATCTTAAGAATATATTTAATCTGTCTATCCTCTATCTTCCATAAAAGATCAACAAGTGTTACACGACGACTCTACTTATTGAGAAACCCTCTTCCTTATGTCTTGCTCTTCTTGAAATTGTGTGATGAAACCTCTAACATCCATATTATAAGCTTTGTAGCTTTCCACTCCTTTTGTAACTTGCATATATTCTTGCAAGCTTATAACTCTCATCATTTTTAAATTTTTATCTATGCTACCATTTCCAATTGAATTTTCAGGCACTTCAGTTCATATATATATTTTCCATTCCCCTTCTTTCCCATATAAATCTTGCTCTTTCAACCTCCCATAAATATTGCATTACTTTTGCACTCTTTTTAAGCCACAAATCCCACTCAAATTGCCCTCACAGTTGCTGTTACCCTAGAAAAGATTGTCTATAATGTTCCACCACCCTTTGCTAGCAACATGCTTAATCCTGACTCAAACCCTGCTTATAAAGGTGGTTTCTGTTCAGACCAAAACACCCAGTTTTGCTGGCAACTTGCTAAGGAAAGGATCAGATCCAAGGACATATAGAATTGTCTAGTTGGCATGGGTTTCTTCATGGCTGCTTCACATTCCTTGAAGTGCTTAAAAAAGTAAGCAAAATGTAGTACACACTGATAAATATATACACTCCAACATAATACAAGCTGGAAAAAACCATGCCAGTTCCTAATATTCTTCTCTGATAACCAAACTGCAAATATTCTCACATTTTTCTTGAAGTAACACCTAAACTATAGAGAAATTAAACCCATAAACTTTGTAGTTTCTAACAAGTACATAATACAATTGAGAGAAACAATGAATGCCCTTCATCTCTTACTCTTTTTGACCCCTAGAATGATTATTTCAAGCATCATATATAAAAGATTATTTCTATGAATGACGGACATCAATAATTTCAACTAGTTGTGGAAACATAACTGGCCTAGGGTACATTTTGCAGACAGATATGCAAGTTCGGGACAGGGAAACATATCCCACGGACAAGACAATTATGCCTATTGCAAGACATGTCTCGAATAGGCATGGATTGGCCCTGGAATATAGTGACACTTGTATAAAAGCTCAAAACATCATAATCAAACCATTTCACTTGTTCAAATTTGGGCAGAAAATTTATGTTACATTGCAAAACTTTAGGTTCCAAAAGTGATCAACAACAATGCTAACTATTCCTTGTGCTATATTGTAACAGAGTGGTTGGGACAAGTTCAATTTAAAAGCTGCTTATGTCCTCAAAGTATGGTTGGGATCAGAACCTCTCAGAACGACCTCAGAAAACAGTTGAAAACAATCTAGCTCTCATACTGCATGAAAAGTGCGCCCTTATTTTACTTAGCACAAGCAGATCTTATTAAGTATCTTGGCCTTGGTTTCATATGTTAGTTTCAAGTTCTTTGCTGTCACAACTTTTTCTCTCCAATTTCCTCAGAAGTGGAATGATGCAATGCAAAAAAATCATGAAAAAATGCTAAAGAAGTCACCATATAAAAATGCAGCCATCAATTTTATGCATGAAAACCCTCCAAGGTTGATCTACCTTAGCACTGCATACCACAAGTTATTTGAGAGGCTGTGTAACTACAATTAACACCAGGGGCACTAAGGCTGAAAGCCTTGAACCAATGTTCAAATGTTAATGGTATTATCCAGTTCAACTTGGAAAACATTGATAAGTAGGAGATATTTTCCACGGCAAGTCAAATTGTGATATTGCTATCACGATTCAACTGCGAAATTTGATTGTACCTATGGACTAAAAAGGTGAGCAGCAAGCTAGTTTTCTGAAAATCCACATGTTGCAATTTTTCATCTTGACTCTGATTCATAAAGAATTGCCATATAAAAATGAAAAAACTGTATAGCATGTAACAGAAGTAAAATAAGAAAAAAATACAACTAGGGTCAAACTTATAATATCAAATCAAATCTACCAAGAGGATGAGACCTAAGCAAATGCAGGTCCGGCAATGCCAGAATGACATTATGACTAAACAAGATTAACCAAAATGCAAGAAAAATATTTTGAATGCATGTTGCACCTGTTCGAAAAAAAACTATGGTAGCTTAAACACGCAATGCCTTCAAAGATTTGGTAAAATTTTTGTAATTCCTCATTAACTACTCACTAAAAAGTTGTTTCATGTTAGTTCTACAATTGTGTAGCATCTATAGTTTGAAATTATAAACAACAACCATTCTTTGTGGAGCTTTTGCATATCGCAAAAGTGACCATAGAAATCAACTGCCAAATGGAGATTAACAGATATAAATAAAGGAGGATCTAGAATAGCCTTCAGCCTTCAGCTTTGCTTGCCTTGCTAGGACATAATCTAAGATTAAAGACATTATAGGAAAAATTATAGGAAAAATGTGTAATAAATCAAACATTATCCATTGTAGTATTGAAAGTATATTGCATCTAGTGTGTGAATTTTCTGGTAGTAATATACAGTACCTAGTGTCTTTTTAATGGAAATACAAATGCTAGGTCATGATTAAGAATATCTTAGACCAAACATCAAAGATATAAAGATTTACTTGTAATTGCCGAGCGTTGTGCACGATCTTCAACTTCTATTGCCACTTGGACAAGACCACCTTCTAATTGTGAGATGCAAGGTGGCACAGGGGCATCCTGCAATAGATAAAACCGTAGGCATAAGTATGTATCTACAAAGGACAATCTTATAACTAATAATGAAAATATTAGCAATGTCAGAACAGCAAAATTATAAATGATACTCAGAATATCACAGACAATTCCATCAATTTCGTAAGCAAAAAACACCTGTATTAACATAGATGAGTTTTACATTTTCAGATCAATTATCCAGCTAAATTTTTAAATAATACAACATTGCGGTTGCCAATCTTCAAAAAATAGAAAAAAGATAAGGCCAGTGCCAAGGATGTCAAGCCAGTTTATAGTAAATACTAAATACTAAAAAGTTGTTATAAAGAAAGGTGACCCTGTGCCAACTTATGGACAATAGTTTATCAAATAACTATGTATCCCACTTGTGAAACTGCACTTCCAATGATATTATCAAGCAAACATCAGATTGCAAATTTAATTTTTCGTTGTCTGACTCATACTTGTCAACAAAGTTCACAGAGAACTAAGAATTTTCAAGCATAAAAATTTACAAATTTCAAATAGAACTAACCACAATGGCATATGTTAATCCATAAGAAAAGTTATCACAAATATGAACCTGAGGATTTGTTTCTGCTGCAACTGAGCTAAGAGCGCCATCTGCAACATATATGTAAGGAGCGGCTTCCAAATCCTCCTCGGAACGATAGCATACGAATAGTCCACAACCAACACATGCCATACGAAATTGCTTTTCCACCTTCCCTTCACCCCTACATGAGATAGATTGACAATTACAATCTCAAAAATGTCTTATATATTATACAACTATAATTTGAAAGTTCACGAACATCGGAAAATACTCAATCAGAAAGAAAAAAACTAAACAAAAAGAGACCATCCACATTCATGAGCTCTTGCTGGATCCTCTTTCAGCTCACTGACATTGTTCTTGAGTCTTAATAATTCACATGCCACTCAAATGCAAGATCCAAACTAGATAAGATCACAAATACCAAACCTACCCTCTCAGCCCTCTCCAAAAGCATAGATTTTGAAAAGAAAAATTGAATCCCAATACAAGCCTCTAGAGAATCTTGCATTTAAATGCTACTTTTGAATATCCGAAATTATCATGTCTTGTTTCTTGATTTCTTAGTCAGAAAAAAATGAAAAATGCTACAATAAAATAGCTTACTAGATTCGAACATGGGAACACAACAATGGCATTTTTTAAATTTTATGAAACAAAGTAATCAAAAACATGAGACCTTCTCTGATGAAAACTCAGATACATTCATGGAGACCACATTTAAATGGAGAATAAGGTGTCTCCAATCTTGTAATAAACCATCATGAAAAAGTGTAAAATGAGTTCCCAGAAAACATGCTGAGTGCCATGTCAGCTGACTACCATATCAATCATGCACAAGCAAATAATACAAAGAAGTTTGCTTGAGGATAAGATCAAGGCATCTGAGGCTGGGTATGTGATTGGATCTTGCTATGTAATCCAAGGAATTGACCTATAACTAGCCCTTACAATTACACCTCCCCTAAAATTCACTGGAGTGGTCAAGCAGATAGTAAATTAAATGACAAATCAGTCCAGTCTCCAGGCTATGCATCCCACGACAATGACAGTTTCTACTAAAACTCAGTTGACACACAACTTAAATGTTATATACCAATTCCTTATATAACATTCTAAAAACTAAAAAAATCATTGACTACAAAAACACAATTTGTTTTTTTTCACCGACCAAGAACAATGCATCATACATCAATTGCAAAATGAGTGCCTCTAGTTAAGTCCGCTTTCAATAATCCCTAGCCAAGAAAAATTACCTCTCATTCCCACTGAAATGTAGCACATACTGCCACAAGCACTAATGTGCCCTGCTTCCAAATTAAGGATCCCTTTCTTAGAATAATATAAGATAAATGGTAAGTGTTGTGTTGTAGGCCACAGCCAAGCTAGGCTCTGATTTGATGTATGAGACCTCCTTTGAAGAGACACACAAGGGAATCAATTTGCATTAACCTCATATTTTGTTCAAATTGTATTCCCAGGTTTTGAATCCCTGACTAGGCACAAAAGTATCCAAACCTTGTCAATCAAGCTATACTGGGTGTATTGCAGAGCTTCTTATACCAAGAATAACCCAAACCTTGCCAATGATAGCATAAATAGGGTTCTATGACCTTCAGAGCTTAAGTAGTCATGGACAGAGGATCCAATGAAGGATTATCCAACCATGCAACCAAATGAACACCACTTCATCATGGAGTGTCCGGCATACAGTGTATAAGATCCGAATACTCAGAAATGTTAGACAACAGCGAAATGAGCCACCTCTTTGAAGGAAAACAGCTGGACAAGACCGCAAACCTAATCATCAAAATCAATCAAAGAAGAGAAGAACTACTCAAAGAGCTACAATTAGATTAGGCTAGCTGTCGACTGGTGGGTCCCATAGGCTGCTTTGGCCTCGTGGACATTATCAAAATCCTTCATTCATTCATTCAACAAACACACAGTGGAACCCAATGAAATAGAAAGAACAACAATATGATCTTTCATTGATTCACAATCATGAATGAATTACAATCTACCACAATGGCTTACAACATGCTATGGCCCAGCCAATTGATTACATATGGGCACACTATTATGCAAGTACAAGACATTCCCAAAGTATATTACAATAAAATTCTGATCTTAGATTCCCAATACTTTCTTTCTATCATTAGATTGACTTCCAATGATCATGAGAGATGTTTATAAAGGTGTTCTTAGCTTTAGGAATGATGTCAATCTACTGCAATGAGATACAAAGCATGATACCAAGTGTAATGTGTATTTGGCCAATGTGTAGATAGAACCTTCTGGAATGAATCTAGCCATGTTGGTTTAATGGATCTTGACATTGTTTGTGTCATAAGCTCCCATTGGGCATATGAGTCTAAAGGTGTTCCTTTGTTGTCACATGCTTTGAAAAGATGCCACAAACTTCAAACAATGAACCTGGTTGTTATCTTATTGTATTAAATGGTGAGTTTCAAACTGAAATATGCTCATGCAATGATCAGAGTCTCATGATAATTGGATGGGATGTTGTCAGCTCTTAGTAGGTCATGTGTTCCCAATGGCAAAGTGAAATGTACAGCTGTGTTGGAATGCAAAATGCCTAGATGATGGCTAGAATGTTATTGAAAACATACAGACAAACAAACAAAGTAAAAGAAAATACTTTTGGCTGATGCAAGATTGCTCTTATACCTTAGACTACTACATCAAACACCCAAGGTTATTTAAAAAGTGAGTCCCTCATTTTTTAGTGGCTAGAGGGAAACAAAAATGGTGTGCCTTAGCCTTTGAAATTAAAGATGAATCTTCAATCAACCTTCCTTTCCATTTTCACCAAACGCTCCTCATATTATCAATTTGTAGTACTTCTGCCAATCCTAAAGTCCAAAACCTTCTCAATGCCCTCTTCTTGTTATTGCAGTATTCGCTTCTTCCATTGTGCTTTTCTGTCGCCATCTCCTAATTTTCCTCAACAGCACTATCATATATCTACCCGGCACTATCATATATCTACCCATATATCTTCATATGCATTTCCTGAATCAAATTGTTTAACAATCTTACAAGGAACAAAATTCATCATTTTCAATTTGTTATATGTTCCAATGGAAATATTGTTTTTCTAAGATATACCATCACTTCGTCTTCAACCACAAACTCCTTGTGTCTTCTTTTCTTATCTACTTTCTCCTTTAAACTGTTATTCATCCTCTCCAAGTGATTCCTTACTTTTGTATGTACTTCTTTCAAATGTTTTGAAAATTCTTATGTTTTTGCACTGCTCTTTTATTCATTGCTGATATCCCTCAATTCCAATGCATTCTTCGTCTACTACCATATGCTACCACCAATGGTATTTTCCATGTACTTTGTTTACTAAATTATTACATGCATCTCTCCAACCAAAAATTCAACAAATTTCAGGTCATCTCTCCAACCAAATATTTCAGTAGGACCATAGCGCAATTTCAGGTCATCTCTCCAACCAAGTATTCAACAAATAGTTACAAATTGCCTAAACTCCTATTCATAATTTTTGTTTGTGCATCAATCTATGGGTGATATGTTGAACAAAACTTCAATTTTGCTTTCATCTTTTTCCACAATGTTTTCCAAAATTATCCAAAAAATTTAGTATCTATGTCTAAAACAGTACTCCTTGGCAACCCATGGAACCTTTGAACTTCCTTGAAAATTAGATCAACATGTACCAAATCACTTGTCTATTAAAATGGGACGAAATGTTTCATCATAGGAAATCTATCAACTGCCACATATATAGAATAATGTCCTCTCTAAGTTCTAGGCAATCTTACTACAAAATTCATACTTAATCTTCCCAAGGTCTCTTTAGAATTGATAATGGCTAAAACAACCCTATATTTTGACTGCTCCCCTCTGCTACTTGATAAATCTAGAACCTTAGACACTTTCTCACATCCTTATACAATTGAGACCAAAAATAATTCCCACTCACCAATATCATTTTCTTAGCAATTTCAAAATGGTCTGCTAAACAAAAAGTATGCTTGTCCTTGCTTAAATTTTCCCTCATTGAGCTTCTTGGAATACATAGTTGATTATCCTTGAACAATACATTATTCTGGATCAAATAATTAAGCCACTTACTTCCATCTATACTTGTCGGTTCTTTACATGCTTCTAAAAAATCAAGATCAGCTTCATACTAATGCTTCAATTCATCAAATCCTACTATTTTTTTTGTCATTTCTATTTTCAAATTTTGTAACCTACTGAACACATATGCAACCTTGTTTGATTTTTCAATCCTATGCTTCATTACGAAAGAACAACTTGCACCGGTTCTAACCATCTCACGCATCTCCAATTCAACTTACCTTGACTATTCAAATATCACAGTGAAACCCAGGGATGCGTACCCGGCCCAAAACCCCAAGTACCGAGTACCGGGACGTCCCCGGGACAGGTACTCCGCGTACCGGAGTACCCCCACCACCACCCAAGCTTTGTCGTTTCCCCACCGTACCCCTGCCGCACCCGTCCGGTACTTCGGTACCGGTACAGTACTTCGGTACTTCGATACTCGACGGGGTGCAGCCGGCGGCAAACATGAAAAAGTGCATTTTTTTTAAGTTTTTAAATAAAATTTGATTTTCTAATTGGTTCTTATGGAACCCTAAAAGGATGTGGGTCCCATATAAGGCCCTCTAAGCCTTCATAAGG
>MU227035.1:2633221-2644067 GCA_018584345.1 Thuja plicata
ATTCAATAGAAGGATTGTTGTTTATTTTGAAGCTAGTAATACCTGTAAATATTTCCAAAAAACACAAAATACTCAAAGATGGAGGTCGTCCTTAATAGAAAAGTGTTTCAACCTGAAGAAAATATTTTGAGATCCAAGAAAACTTGCAACATAAATCTCCAAAAAGCTCCTTCAAACCCTACCCCGATGTCTACAGAGCTAAAAATCCCAAAAATGCAAAGTATGAAATGAGTGTCAATTACGCTGAAACAGTCGAAGACAAAATGCGGAAGGCAAAACCCAAAAATAGTCAAAAATGAAACCTCATTCCAATTTACAATCCCCACGGACCCAACGACACATCAAATGGGGTTGTTCGTGTTGGTGGGTATGCTGATAGCCACTACACTTCAGCCCAATCTTGCAAGGCACAGAATAAGTAATAAAAATGCAATGGATAATAGTGGTTAGAAATTGCCCTAATCACACAAAGCTGTAAAAATTTCAATATAGTGTCATTTGAAGCCAACCATCTTGGCATATGTGGTTATATTAGAATTATAGATGATTTAAGTTTTTTATTACCATTAACCAAATAGAAATTGAACAAAGTTTTAAACAAACCAGAATGAAAATAGGATGAAAGCCGAGAAAAAGCGTACCAAGAAGAGCAATCGAACAATGCAGATTTTGAAACCCTTCTTTTTCCACAATATCCCCCACTCACATCTGCAGAGAGCCAAACCAAACGAACAATGCAGTTGAACAATGCAGAGACTTTTTACATCTGCAGAGAGCCAAAGCAAATTAAAACGGCAAAACAACCCTTTGAAAATGGTGAAAACAAAACCCTCGAAAATGGCGAAAGAAAACCCAAAAATCAAAGCGGGAAGATGACAGACCCTACCAATTCTTAAATTTGGTTGCGAAATTACGAAAACCAGAATATGAAAACAAATTCCACCTCCTCGCTGGGAAGATGGTGCCACTCGTTTTCGGGCCTAAACCAGGTTTTGCCCCACATAACCCGAATTGTAAATAGTGGAACCAAACAACAGATTTTGTGAGATTTGGGAAGCGTCGCCACCAATTCCGGTCCAATTCCCGCAAACAAACGGGGCCTTAGATGTCTGTTTGCCTACTCAATTGAATATATGTGTGTCTAAAGACGGAGAACTTTTAGACGTTGGCCATTACTCTTTTTCAAAACATTTCATGAACACATAGACTAAATACCATATTCTAGATATGGTTAATTCTGGAAGATGCTTATCTTCAAAATGAAATCTAGAATATGGGCTGACCCGTTTGGTTCACCCGGAAGATGAAGGAGAAGATGCATAAGGAATTTTAATTCTTTATTTTTTAATTTCTTTGAATATGGTGTGTATTTGTGTGTGTATATATACACACATGTACACGTGTATAGATACATACATACATGTGTGTGTATATACACACATGTATATGTGTATACATGTGTGTATATACACATATGTATGTGTATACATGTGTGTATATACACACATGTATACACATATACACACATGTGTGTATACACACACATACACATTTGTGTACATATACACACATACACACATGTGTTTATACACACATACATGTGTGTATATATACACATATGTGTGTATATACACATATAAGTGTGTATCCATGTATACACATATACACACATGTGTGTATACACATATACACACATTTGTGTATATATACCCATATATACACATGTGTGTGTATATATACACACATATACACACCATACATATACACATACAAGTGTGTATCCATGTATACACATACACACATGTATATATATACACACATCTGTATAAACACATATACACACATTTATGTATATATACACACATATACACACCATACATTTGTGTATATATACACACCATACATATGTGTATATATACACATGTGTATACACATACAAGTAGGTATCCATGTATACACATATACACACATGTGTATATATATATACACACATGTGTGTATACACATATACACACAATTGTGTATATATACACACATATACACATGTGTGTATACATCTATGCATATACACATACACATGTGTGTATATGTATACACATACATGTGTATATACACATACATGTGTATATACACATACATGTGTGTATATGTATATACACATGTATGTGTATACATATACACACATGTATATATACATCCTTATAGCAATATAATATACATCTTTATAGTTGTGGATCCCACAAAATATTAAATTTGCTTTTGTAAAAATTGGAATTGGAATTCAAAATTCCAATTCCACCTATTTAGGTGGAAGATTGATATGCTCATTTTGGGGCAAAATGAGAATTTCAAAATTCCAATTCCATTATTATTCATGGACCCAAAAATGGAATTTGGCATTATCCAGAATTAGATAATGCCAATTCCAGTCATATTCCAGGAAACAAACGGGAAGATCACCACTACTCGCATATCTTGTCTTCGTGCATGTGCAGAGTGTAAATTATACGTCAAATTTTGATGATTTTTGTTGTTATCTTTATAAGCAAGTTTACACTTCAAAAAATGTTTCTTAGATTCGGATTTTAAAAAATGTTTCTTAGATTTTGGATATTAATGAAACTCCTTGTAGAGATCATTGAGCATTGAAGGGTCAAAAAGTGGTCATTTCGAAGTGTCGTCCAATATCCACTCAAAGATGCATCAATAATCATCCACTCAAAATTGTCAATACTTGTGAACAAATGTTTCAATAGTTGTGCACAAATGTTCCAATAGTGGTGTACAAATGGTCCAATTACCAACCAAAAAAAGATAAAAATGATCAACTATTGGTGCATGTGTTATCATTATTTAGACTCCTTTAAAATTAGTAATTAGGGGGTCAAGTGTGTGTGGAGTGTGTGGTTATTAGAATGTGTTCGGTTTATTGGTGCTCTTCCACTAGCTTTTAATATCCCTTTTCTAAATACAAAATTTTATTTGAGGGTTAATTTTAGTCAACATAGACTCTATTTGATTGGGTGCCTAAAATCTGTATTTTTCTTTTTGGTAAAAAGTGACAATGTTAACGAAATATTATTCTAATAATAATAATAACTGACAAAGTATGACTCTTCAAAATGACAAAATCTGGGAGTAGAACATCAAAATGCACATCCAAGAGAATTTGTTAACTCCTAGAAAAAAGATATTCAATTTCAAGTAAGTGGAGACCAAGAATGAAAAGGTTGCATGCTATACCTTGTCACCCAAATTTAGAAAACCATCTGAGTCAACCCTATAGAAAAAAACAAAAATATCATATGCAGATGAGAGCTATGACAAAGGTGACTATGGAGGTGAAAAATAATTGGCAAAACTACTTTGGCTA
Organism: Thuja plicata; assembly: GCA_018584345.1. Classification (NCBI taxonomy): domain Eukaryota; kingdom Viridiplantae; phylum Streptophyta; class Pinopsida; order Cupressales; family Cupressaceae; genus Thuja; species Thuja plicata. The sequence goes on from MU227035.1 coordinate 2,636,595, forward strand.
GGCTCATTTGGACATGGAATTGAAGAAATTGACTCCACTAAGGAATGGTTATTAAGGCTCAACAACAAATGAATCCTTGTGAATTTGTCAAAAGATCCAGCCAAAACATATTTACTAAGTTGTAGAAGGTGATCCATTGTCATCATTGTGCCTTTGAAATGGTTGTGAATTAAACCTGACCTCATACTGGGAAGAAATTCAACATAGGCAAAATTTTGTCCCAACTTTGTAGTTCTATGATGCCTCTAAGAGGAACCACCCCACCAAGAATGGAGAAAGAGAGAAGTTTTTCAAGCAAAATTTGTGTAGAGAAAATGTATGGTTTGACATTAAATTGGCAATCTCCATCACCATTTCCACATCTTGTAAAATGTCCATATAATTAGACAAGAAGCATGATGCAACTTCATAGAACATGGCATTAGTATGATTAGTCAAACATTTCTTCCCTAAAATTGCTTTGATTGCAACTTCAACATGATCACTAGAAAGGATAAAGGCTTTGGCGAGCTTCTCCTTACATATGTCGATAATTTAGGGTGCTCCCAATAGCAAATTGGCAATTTCACTCTCCACAAATGTGTCATTACGCACTTGCATAAAATTCTACATTACTTTTGCAATTTAACGAGTAAAGAGAGGAAAGTTTTTGAACACTTCCAGATGTTGAGATGGGGCATGAATCAACATACACAAAATATTAACTATTTTGGCACAATCTCTTAACAATTATCTTTAATCTAGTTAATGAGATATTTATTGCATTGCATTTGCATATTGTCAATGGGTACCTATCATGGTGTAGTAGCCAGGACCCATCTTGCATTTTGAGTTTAAGTGCATTCCCCTAAGTTACACTTAAGGGGGGTGTTGGTGTAATTAATTATTCACTTAATTACAGTTCACTTAAGCTTACTTGGGATAATACATACATAGTAGTTTGCATATGAGACACTTACGAGTTTGTACTTTTATTTGTACATGGTGTAGGAGAAATTCCACTTTAGGTGGTGATAGTCGTTATCACATTCCACTCTATGTGTTGTCTCCACCTTTACTGCACTTATCACATTATCATCCTTTACATGTTGCACATTACTTTGTTGCATGATGGAGGATGATCCACCTTTAGTGGACATTTGATTCCACCTTGTGTGGGTGATAAGTCATCTTCTCCTTATCATGGTCTCTTATTGTCATGCCTATATAAGAAGGCACATCTTCATTGTATATAATTAAGTTCAATTACTCATCCATCTGTTGAATTCCAGTTGAGTCAATACATCGAGTATTTTGTATATAATCTAGTTGATTCAGTATTTTGCATCATTGATGAGAATATAATTTGTTCTTGTCTATATCATCTCTCTTATCTTTGTGCTATATTCATTGGCCTCTAGATCCTTGGTTCATTCCTATATGCAAATTCTTACATGGTATCAGAGCTATTATTGTGTCATTGGATTGCAATTAGAGAGATTTTTGGTGCAATTTGGGGTTTTGCATTTTGTGTCTTTCTATTGCAGGTCAATATTTGAGCCTGATGGTGCAAATTAGGGGTTGGCATCATATTAAGGAGGTCCAAAAACCCTTAAATCAACTTTTCATCCAAATCGTATGTCAGAGATCAAATCTAGAGTCATTTGAAGTTTGGAGGTGACAATTCATGAAAAATAATTATGAAGGTGATTTTCAAACAACAACATGTCAATCATCCAGACTTTGTTTTTCGAGCAATCCTTTTTGTTTTGGGGTGGAATTTCATGTTCTATAAAGTGGTGTATGTGGTTTCTAATCTTTGTTGTTGTATTTTATTGAAATCACTAATCTAATTTTTACAACTTCCACTTGGCCTCATTCGAGCTCATACGAACTCCCTTTCAGGTGCACTTTTTTTTAAGTGCATAATTTTTTTGTATTTTACAGTGGTGCTATCAAATTATAGTAGTTGTGATAAAAATTTATACTTTCAAATTTTGTCTTAGTTTTGCAATTGTAATGCATAGACCTTAGTTTGGTCATTTGCATAGTGATCATAGCTTGATTGTGGGGTATAATAATTTGTTGATCTCAATTTATGATGTGAGAAGTGTATCATCAATGTAATCATGGGTTATTAAACACTTCCTGTTAGAATCTGTTAAAATAGATATAACCCAAAATCTAATTGAAAGTATTAGATCAACAACTGGAAATAAAATGAACAGAATAACAATACTAGATAAACTTGATGTAAATGCTCAAAGGCATAATAGCATAAAGGGAAATCTATATTATCCTACCATATACAATATCTCCAATCTCTATATCCAAATACAAGTAAGGAAGCCTATTTATATAGGCAAAGGAGAGGTGGAGGTGGGTGGAGGCACCTACATTTAGTAAATGCAACCAACTACATTTAGTAAATGCAATCAACTACATTTGGTAGGTGGAGGCACCTACATTTAGTAAATGCAGCCAACTACATTTAGTGAATGCAACCAACTACATTTGGTAGGTGGAGGCACCTACACTCACACCTAAGCAAGATTAAAAATATGTGGAGGAAATCCTAGAAATAAAGGGAAATATAATTAACCCATCTAGGAAATAAAATCCTACACTAACACCCCCCCTTAAGCACAGCTTAGGTGGAGGTAGTGTTGAAGGGTCCCGACACAAGTGCCTTTTTAGGTACCCTTGTACAACTATAATGCAACCTCTCATAACCAGAGAAAAGGAGAAAACCTAGTAGGGAAAAAACTCCTCTCCAAAAGAGAGTAAATAAGAAGCTAAAAAGCTCTAGTAGAAGTAGACACCTGTCCCACCCCAAGCAAAGCACGTAGATGAATGAACTTGCTCTTAGTGAAGGATTTGGTGAAGATGTTGGCAGTCTGATCGAATGTCTGACAGTACTGAAGATCAAGAACCTGCTCATGAATCAACTCCTGAATGTAGTGCATATGAATCTTAACGTACTTGGTTCGCTGGTGATGGACCGGATTGTGAGAAATCTAAATGGCACTTTGATTATCACAAAAGATGACTGTTGGCTTGTGGAAAGGAATGCCAAACTCAGTGAGGATGTTCTGAAGCCAAATGGCCTCAGTAGCTGCATTAAGTGCTCCTTGATACTCAGCCTCAGTGGATGAAAGAGCAATAGCAGTCTGCTTCTTGCTCGACCAATAAACTGGACCTAAACCAAGAGAGAAGGAATACCCTGAAGTAGACTTATGATCCTGAGAATCACCTGCTCAATCTGAATCTTTGTATCCTATCAAGTCAATATCCACACCTATTGTATAATGAATCCCATAACTATGAGTACCCTTGATATAATGAAGAATCCTCTTAGCTGCTTTCCAATGCAACTCATGTGGTTCCTGCATGAACCTGGAGACTATGCCCACAACATATGAAATATCGGGCCTAGTGTGAGTCAAATATACGAGGCTACCTACCAATTGACAATATAAGGTAGCATCGACCAAGGGTGAAGAACAAGAAGCCTCAAGTTTGACTCCTGATAGAAATGAAGTCAGTGCAGACTTACAGTCAGCCATGTGAAATCGAGAGAGTGTATCAAGAGCATACTTAGACTGTCCAATGAAGATACCAGAAGGTGACTGAGTGATCTCAATCCCTAAGAAGTAGTGGAGAGAGCCTAAGTCAGACATTAAGAACTGATCATGAAGGGTAGTTTTGACTATCATGATGTGGGATGAGTGGCTCCCTGTGATCGATAAGTCATCAACATAGAGGACAAGGAAAGTGAGAGTATCATCCTGCTGCAAAAAATAGACATTTGGATTAGAATGGCACTGAAATAACCCAATTGAGAGAAGGAAGGAGTCCATCTTGGCATACCAGGCTCGAGGGGCCTATTTAAGGCCATAGAGAGACTTTGGTAGGCGGAAAACAAGTGAAGGATCCTAGATGAATCCCTGTGGTTGCTCCATATATATCTCCTCTTAAAGGTCACCATGAAGAAAAGCACTCTTCACATCCATCTGTTGAACTTCCCAGTGATGAGATGCAGCAATGGAAAGGACAATTCAGATGAAATTCATTTTGGCAACTGGGGAAAAGGTCTCAGAGTAATCAATACCATGAAATTGGGAGAATCCTTTGGCAACTAGGCGAGCCTTATGCTTATCAATTGACCCATTTGCAACAATTTTTTTTTGATAGATCCACTTGCATCGAACAAGTTTTCTTCCTTTAAGAAGAGGGACTAAATCCCAAGTATGGTTCCTCTCTAAGGAACTGAACTCTTCTTGCATAGCAGCATCCCACTCGGGGATACCAGAAGCTTCTCGAAAGGATTGTGGATCAGAAGCTGTAGAAATAAAGAGATGTGGAGGTTGCTCAAATTGTGACCCTGTTCTTCTTGCATCTTAAGGATCACCAACCCAATCACCTACTGACTCCAATGTTTGACGAGCCCAAAGTGGCCTAGTGGCTGGAGAATGTGGCGAATCTGGGGGATGATCTTCACCCTCTAAATGATTCTCATAATTTTCATTTGAAGACTCTTCATTGGGATCAAGAGGATTAAAATCCTCAAAAGAATGATCATCATGTAGTCGCAATGTCTCCATAGGAATGAAGGATGGAGAAGTGGTAGAAGGATAACTTGAGGGATCTTCCTCAAAATGAACACTTCTCTCGATGAGCAACTCATGTGTGGTAGGATGGAGAAGCCTATAGCCATTGACATTGTTTGGATATCCAACAAATATGCAAGGCCTACTTTGAGGATCCATAGCCTTGCGTTTCTCTGCTGGAATGTGGGCCCATGCTGAAGACCCAAACACTGGAAAGTGTTTGACTGTGGGTTTGCGACTGGTCTAAGCTTGAAAAGGAGTTGCTTCCTTGACAGCTTGATGAGGAACCTGATTCTTTATATAACATGCACAGTTTATGGCCTATGCCCAATATTGAGGTGACAATGACTTGGAGTGAATCATACAGTTGGCCATTTCCTTTAAGGTTCGATTCTTTCTTTCTGCAACTCCATTTTGTTGTAGAGTGTAGGGAACCAAATGTTGAAGATTAAGTCCTTCTGAGATGCAGAATTGTTCAAATCTTTGATTGACATACTCCCCCCCATTATCGATACGTAAAACCTTGATAGTTTTCCCTGTTTGTTTCTCTGCAAAAGCTTTGAATTCTTGAAAGCACTCAAAGAATTATGACTTTTGTTTGAGGAAATATACAAAAGTATATCAAGAGAGATCATCAATGAAGGTTAAAACATATTTGGCTTTGCTAAAAGAAGGATGAGGAAATGGTCCTGCCAAATCACTGTGTACTAACTCCAAGAGTTGTGTGGCTCTCCATGCTTTGCCTTTATCAATTTTTTCTTCAGGAAGCTTGCCAAGAATGCATCCTTGACATACTCCATTAGAGAATTGAATAGAAGGCAATCCTATAACCATGTCTTGTTGACTGATTTGTTGCAGGTAGCGGTAGTTCAAGTGGCCAAACCGCTAATGCCACAAATGACTTACTTCATCTGAGTGAGTAAGTAGCGCAAGTGAAGGAGAATCAAGAACAAAGTGAGAGAAGTGATAGTCTGGACTGATTATCAACTTTTCCCACTGCAATTTTAGACCCATTGTTGATCTCACTGATTACCACTGTGTCTGGAGTAAATTCAACTTTCTTGCCAGAGCCTGCATGAGTGATTTGATAAACAGATAGGAGTTAGTTGAAAAAGAGGGAACACACAGGACATCATGAAATGTTCCTTCGCTTACGTCAATAGACCCTCTCCCATGCAATTCAGTAGGATTTTCATCAGCCAAAAGAATAGATGGAAAAGAACATGACTCCAAGGCGGAAAAACTTGATTTTGATGAAGCCATGTGGTGTGAAGCACCTGAATCAATGATCCAGGAATGTGGTTGTGAAGCAATAGCAACTAGAGCCTTACCCTTGCCTTTCCCTTTACTAGTGTCCTTTGTAGACTCTTGTGATGAACTTGTCTGGACAGAATCAGGCACTTTTATATTGTTCTTCATGAAAAGATGAGACAAGTGATCAATTTGCTTCTTTAGACATTTGTGTTCATCATGTCCACGTTTCGTACAGTAGGCACACATTGTTCTCCCCCTCTTGGGATTATCACCTTTTGAAGAAGATGCATGACTTGGTGTGTTTGTGGTAACAACTTTCTTTTCTGGCTTCTTTTCTCCTTGGTTTTGTTGTTTCTTTGCTTGATTAGAAGGTCCTCTTTTTTCTTTGGCGCCTAGATTTTCAGCCAAGGCATGAGCTTTAGAGGGCTTCAATGTTCCCATGTGAATCAATTTATCTTGTTCTTTTGTGAGTTCATTGGCAAACTCGTCAAGAGAGGGCAATTTATAATTGGTTCCTAAGGCACTTTTAGTGGCATAGATTGTAGAAACAAAAACTGAATAGTTTGAACCAAGTTTTGAAAGAACACTTAAGATTAGTTGTGAATCTTTCTTATCAATCCCACATGCTTTGAGTTGCAATCTTAAAGCCTTCAAATTTGTGAAGAAGTCTTGAATAGTGTCAAAGTTACATTGATTTAATCCTATCAATTCATTCTCTAATTGATGCCCTCTCAATTCATCTTGTTTACCAAACAGTCCTTCTAATGTTGTCCATACATCATTTGGAGTTGTGGAAGATTCAACATGAAAGAAAAGATCAGGAGATACAACCATGCACAAAGTACCATATGTTTCATCACATTTGTTAAACCATTTAGGCTTTTCCACAAGCAATGTTGGTTCAGTTTCGACACCCATTGTTACTCTATATAACCCTAACTTCTTAAGATAGATTGTCATTTTAGACTTCCACTCATATTAGTTATAGGGTGTGAGTAATGGAATTGTTGATTGATCCACTAATACATTTGTGGTCGATTTGCGACGGCTATGTGTCTCAATTGCGACAGCAATGTGTCGCAATTGCGACAGACATAGACGTCGCTATTTTTTAGTCGCAAAATACAACGTCTTTACATATCCGTCGCAATTGCGACTCCAATCCGTCGCTATGTAGCCCTATCAACCCCGACATTTGGGGCGTCGCCAATACAGGAAATCCATCATAATTATATGGGTACCCGTCGCAATTGCGACGGAATACCAAGCAACTGCGACAGTTTTTAGGCGTCGCCAGTACAACGCGCCCGTCGTAATTCTTGGATTAACGTCGCAATTGTGACGACAACCCAAGAAACTGCGACAGTTTTTGGGCGTCGCTAGTACAGCAACCCCGTCGTAATTCTGGGGTTGTGGCGTCGCAATTGCGACGATATCAAGATATAATTAAAAAAAAAAGTTGCTTGTATTCACGAATTTTTGAATAATAATGTTGTATTCACGAATAATGTTTATTGCTTTGCTCTGCACTGAATTCCATTGCCAACATAGTTTGCAACGTTCCTCACTTGCCATCTTTGTCATGCTTGATATCCCTTTTCACCTATGGCCCTTTCCCTCACCCCTCCAA
>MU227035.1:2670498-2682961 GCA_018584345.1 Thuja plicata
GGGGGGGGTGAATCAGTGGCCTCAAAAATTTATCCTTTTAAACTTCAATCCACCAATTAATACACTTTAGATTATTAAGTCCCTACAAGATGTATGCCTTTGAAATAGTTGAAACAAATGACTGTCTATCAGTTTACCTTGTCTGTCCTTCTTCTCCTTGATAACCGATAGGCAGTAAAACTTATTTACCGATACTCAGTAAATATGCAGAGTATACCAGTCAATCCATAAATGCATATGTGAAATGCAAAATAATAAAGTAATAAACCATACACACATAACACAAGGATTTTAACGTGGAAACCCTGTTAAGGGAAAAACCACTGGGACCGGTACCCCAATTTTTCACTCTTCTGAAGTGAGCCTTGTTAAGAGCCAACCCCGTTAAAGGTTACAAACACACTGTTAAGTGCAACCTTGTTAGAGGATTTTTATACATAGGTTGTCACTTAGTATCTGACATCTACGCTACCATCCTTGAATTAGTCTCATGACTGTCAATAGGCTTTATGCTAATCTTACTACCATCCTTGAATCAGCCTCCTTCTTAGATTGTCAATAGGCTTTAGGTAAGACCGATGCTTCTATCATGAGTCAACCTTCTAGTAATCTATTAGGATATACCTCAATTACAAAAGACTGTTAAGTCTTGCTCTGTTAAGAGACTTAATGCTTCAATGGTTAAACTGAAACACATTGACCTGTTTCTAATGCAACTTTGAATTGCAGATATTCAGATCTATTTACGTATAATACCTCTCTGATCAATGTATCAATTCCATTCTTTTGTTCTTCATTCTTTCTGCTATGCGATGCTGTTCTTCACGGTGTGTCGGTGTTTGCAAAATTCTTTAGCTCTCCCTTAGCTTGATTGATCAGGACTGCATGAAATTTATCCTTCATCAGTTTCTCTTTAGCATCTTCTCTCAATTCACTCCCCCGTGTCTGAGTGTCTTCAGAAATTAATTATGATTGTCTCTTATATAGACATGATTTTTTATGATTCTTGATTCTTGATTCTTGGTGTGAAAAACAATCCAGCCAATTTGATTTACGGCTTTAACTCCTGATTTATGTCGTAGTTATCTTCTTGCTAGCTGTATAAATTATTTTAAATCACTCACTTAACTGTGGTCAAATAAAACAACCAATTAAGTCTTTATTTAAGCTTTTTCAGCTAGATATTTTGTCATTTTCTGATCTCTCTGTTCTGTCGTCCAATTCTGCAGTTTGTCACCGGTGACAACTGCTAGTTCCATTGGTACAACTTCAGTTAGCTTCGGGATCTCCATCCGTCAGGCATCATTGGATCTTTCTCGTCGGGAAACACTATTTTTAGCTTGTCGGGCATCCTATGATTCTGCTTTGTTGGGAAACATTGTCTTTTGCTTGTCAGGTATCACTGTGACTTTATCTCTGTCTTTACTGATGGTGTGCTCTCCGCAGGTGTAGTCTGTCACTTGGTGAATACTTGAATTTTATGCATTGCTGAAGGCATAACCTTTGTTCCATTGATTCTCTAAAGTATTTGGAATTATGTATATGACCATACAGATGATATCAAGTTGACATCAATGACAATACAAACCATTAACTGATTTAATGTCTTGCATAATCTTCAACTTAACATTATCAAGCATTCAATCAGTTACATGTCATCAATATATATTTAGCAATTTATCATATAAAACGTATAATATAATATAATATATAATAAATATAATTACAATATTCATTTATTATTATTTAACAATATATATTTAGGGATTCAAAAAATAAAACCAAGCTACGCACTTGACTGCGTAGAACCATGTGACCGCGTCCCCCTCCAGAGCCACCAATGGAGTATCGAATGAAACCTTATAAATTTAGTTAGACTTTGACAAATGTCTATATGCTTGTCCCATTTTGGTGGAGGTTTTTGGAATTTGGCATTACACTTGTAATGCCAAATTAAGACAACAGTTCTTTGAGGAATTTTGTTAGACAGTCCACGCGCCATGTGCTTCCAATTTTTCACACGTGCCCTATGCTTCCAATTTTTCACACGTCTACAAACATGCACATGCAAGTGCAAACCATCTGTTACTCTTAACAATGGAATAATTGAATCTGGCATGGGTTAATGTATCTGGTTAATTTAAGTCTGTTCAAATTGCCCAATCCTTGAAGAATGCTTCCTGTTAAATAATTTCTACTCAAGTCAAAATATCTCAGCTCTGTTAGTCTATCGATGTCCTCCTTAAAGGATCCTGTGAAATTGTTGTCACCAAGATTCAACTCGATCAATAGAGTCATATTGTTAAAGCATAAGAAGCTAGTCTTAGTATCTGCAACACTTTGAGCTATCCAAGCTATGGGGGAATCCATCCTGGGAGCTGATTACCATAGATTTCTAGAGTGTGCAACAAGGAGAGGTCTCCTATTTCAGGAGATACATAACCTTCTAATTTCAGCTAGGAAAGATTTATAGAGACCACTCTCTTGCTGTATAATCTGCAGTAGATGTCCTACCAGTGGCAGATGTTGGCTGAATCTTTTACCTCCAACTTGATAGTGATCTAGATGGATCAAATGTAATGCCCTTTTAGAAGGACAAGAGAGCTTCAACATCCCTCTCAAAAGTGTTATTGGTGTTACTAAAATTTGTAGTCGCCTGCATAATTGGCAAGGCGAGAAATAGAATGCAGATAAAATTAGCTCCTTCCATTTCATCTGATGAAAAAAAAACTTGGTAAAACAAAACATTAGGTACAGAAACCAAGACAACCAAGTCATTGTAAAATTTGACTTTTGTATTAATTTTTTCACTGCAAAGATTTATCTTAGGAGAACAATAACTACAAATCCTTTCTCAGGTTTATCTAGAGCGGAAGCACATGAACAAATTACACACTTATGGAAGAGAGATTTATTTATTTGATGAAAAAGCTTACAACCATATATCAAAGGTACGAATTAAATAGAAATATAGGGTTAAAACCCTCCACGCAGTCGCAGGACGAGGTGAAGAGTGGACTCCTTCTGTATGTTGTATTTGGTGAGAGTTTTTCCATCCTCAAGCTGCTTCCCAGTAAATATGAGGTGCTATTGATTGGGAGGAATATCCTCCTTGTCCCGGATCTTTGCCCTCACATTATCGATAGTATCGGAGCTCTCCACTTCCAAGATAATGGTCTTCCTGGTGAGGGTTTTGACAAAGATCTCCATACCACCACGCAGGCAAAGCATAAGGTGAAGGGTGGACTCCTTATAGATATTATAATCAGCTAGATTTCTGTCATCTTCCAGTTGTTTACCAGTGAAGATCAGGTGTTGCTGATTCAGGGGAATGCCCTCCTTGTCTTGAATCTTAGCCTTGACATTGTCGATGGTGTCAGAGCTCTCAACCTCCAGAGTGATTATCTTGCCTATTAGTGTCTTGACAAAGATCTTCATTCTGCGCCTCAGATGAAGAACCAGGTGAAGGGTAGATTCCTTCTGGATGTTGTAGTTGGACACTCTTCTCGTCACCTAAAATGATTAAAATCGACCAGAACCGTAATGAATGTCTACTTTCTGATTTTCATTTAAGACGTGTAATAAATGTTTGAGTATGCTTTATATTATTAATTAGTAATGCCAAATATGCTTCCTTCCATATTTTCTTCATGTGGTGGGTGTGGTCTTCTTATATCTCTTCATCATTCCGGAGGGCTGTGTCTTTCCCTTTTAACATGAAACGTGTAAAATGTTGCATAGTCTCTCGTGTCATTTCGAAGAAGGCGAGATTCCAACTTGGAACGTTCTAGAATGATTTGGAATTTGGAATAAGGACAAATATGGATCAGATAAGGATGAACATGGATCAATGCATCAATGACCTGTAAAGTGGACATAAGAAATCAATGCATCAAATGACTTCAATGGTAGTCATTCTGTCTACAGGATTTATGACCGTTAGATTGGAAAATCTAGCCCGACCTTTCTCATATGAAAATGCCTATGACATAATCAAGATTTGAGGCTTAAATGACATGGTGGGTCCCTTACCTTTTTCCCGTGCAAAGGCCAGGAGATTTAATTTCTTAAAAAGGATAATTTCCACGCGTCATTTCCCCGCGATTTTGCAAGGCATTTGCTATATTCTCCAGGCAAACTTGTAGCTGGTGAGTGATGAGAAGGAATTATTAAAATACTTTAATCTGGCATCATTACAAACTTGCAATAGAAATAACAAGTGTTGGGAAAGACTGGCGAGGGTACGAGGAGCGAAAAATGTTACATGAAAAATTTGGAAATATTTTAATATTTCTTTTCCAGGCTAGGGTTAGGGAATGAACATGATATTTTTTGTAACTGTTTCAGTGTGTGAATGGCAGAAGTTTTTCTTTGCAGAGGGGCAGTATTCACATAGAGACTATCATTATAATGGTAGGCCAAAATGAAATTGTTGAAAATTCTTAGAGGCCCTCAAGCAAGGCAGTCAGCAAGCGTTAAGTTAAATACCAAAAGCTTTAAATTCCATAATTTGAAGTTAACACAGAGGGTGAAGAAATGCATTCACATTGAGAGCTAGTTCCAAATACATTTGAAAGGTGAACGTGTGGGGGGCTGTTTAAATTTTGGAAAAACAGTCAGAAAGAGATCTAAAATGCTCCCAGTAAGTTTTCCTATGACTTGGGGATAATTTCTAGACAATTTTAAGCCTTTTTGGGTTAACACACAATGTCTCAAACAACCCAGAATTGTTAATAATGATCTGCAGCTAAAGATCAGTATTTTGACATATATCATGCAAATGTGAAAAACAAGTGAATGTTAACTTATTAAAAAGGAAAATATTTTGAAAGCATTAAACTACTCTACATTTGAGTGATTTTTTTCACTTAACAGGTAGAAATATTTTACAGAGATAAAAGGTATTTTTCTAGGAGTAAAAGGTAGAGTGCTTTCTACAGAAGTATCAAGAGAGTGAAAAAAATGTTTTTTGCAACATATTTATTTTACTCATAGAGGAATTTGTTTGATTAAGGTAATATCTTTTTATCACAAATGAAAAGTATTTTACCATAGGAGAAATATATTTTTGCCCAAGAAGAAAAGTGATTTTACAGAGTGACATTGGAAATATTTTGTAATAGTGTGGAGACTTGGTTGCATCAACAAAATCAACATTTCTATTAGTAAATAGTTTTCACTTCAAAGTAAACATGTAGGGAAATGTGAATGATTTTATATAGGGAGTAAGTAACTCGGCAAAGGACAGGATTGATGTTTTTTTATGAATAGTCTCTTCTTTATTAATGAAATATTAAAGTTACATATTCACAAAAAATGGTCGGGGGAACCACGATCACCCCGCAGAGTTCACATGGCACCAGGTTGGAAGCACAAACTATTTGTCAAAAAAACTTATAAAGCAAGCCTTCAGGTGACAAGAGTAGTGCGAGCCAAAGGAGGAGGATCTCTGTCATCAGAACCCAAGGCATCCCTGGGATTGGCAGGAGGGTTAGGAACCAACCACCCATCAACAACATCTTCATTATATTTTTATTTCTCCGCCCGAGGCAGAGAAATAACCAGATCCAAGCGGGGTAAAGACCACTTGGAGGAGTTGGCCTCTGGCCAAGTAGAACAACCATGAGAAATAGGAGCACTGGGAGGGGCAAGAATCACTGGCACTGGGAACTAGCCAGAGCCGCGATGGGGTGGAGAAGCTGACCAACACCGCTAGCCAGCAACGTCACCACCAGGAGAGCAGTGGCGGGGAGCCTGCAAATGCGGAGTCTGAGAGCGGCGGGCCAAAGAGCCGCAACCCTGACGACGACCTCGGGGTGATGTGCTTTCAGTAGAAATAGTCATGAGGAACTCTAACAACCATACATGGAGCATTGCCCCAATGATTGAGCACCTCATGAAGGTGGGCCATCTCTAGCGCCACTTTGTTGTCTTGCAGTTGAATCTGCATCATTACATTATTACATATACAAGCTTTAGTGTACAAGGCAACATTTATATCAAGAAAGCTATGAGTAAAAAGAGAAACATTCATGTCCTTCCATAAGGTAAACAAAATCTCTATCCTGAAAATATGCCAAATCTAGGTAAACTTGGAAGGAAAAGGGCTCGGGCTGGGAAGGCTTAAAAAAATCATGAATCCAGTGCCAATACTATTGAGCTCTCCTACAAAACCAAAAAATATGCAAAAAATATGCCAAATTCCCATAAAAGGGACACCGAGGATCAGGCACACCCAGGTGCTTGAGCCGAGGCCCCAGAGGAAGGCTTTGGAACAAAAAACACCAAGCAAAGAGATAAATTTTGGGTTCTGTAATATCAGACCATATGGTCTGAAAGTGAGACCCCCAATGTTGATGTGAAGACTATAAATGCCATCTTTGGTTGAGCGTGTTGACCATAGGGAGATGAGGAGATAACCACCGATATCCCATCTTGGGTTTGTAACTGTTGAAGGGTGTGGTAGGATACCAATTTTAGTCTTTCCACCAAGGTCAAATAGACTGGACACCCAATTTATGCAACAAATGATCAGGAATGACAGAGACCAACAGGTTAAAAGTCTTACGATTTGGATGAGCAAGAAGGAACTAGACCTGCATGTCCTCCCAAGAACGAAGACTCATAGAGACCCTAGAAAAGAGGTCCTTAGGGGTCTTGATTCCACATTTGAAAAACCACAGAGCACTAACACCTTGAGTCTTAGCAAGAGGGACACCCTGAATGAAAAATAGAGGGCACCACCAAAGGTTATGTTGATTCAAAGAAAGCCCATTACAAAATCCATCCCCATCCCAGTGGAGCCAAGGCTTGATCGCTTCCCAGGCCTTCCAGATGCTCTTAATAACAAAGGTGCCATGGATATGAACATGCTCCCATATAATAAGAAGGGTTTCAAGACCAATCCCCTTCCAAGCTGGCCGATGAACAAGATATCCTGAAGAAATACAATGCCTAACCAAGATTTTCCAATCTTCATCGCCTGTGAGATCACGAATGATCCACTTTGCACAAAGAATGAGCCCCTACTTCTGAGTGGAGAGAAAGCCAAGGTCTCCAGACTCCCTAGGAAGACAAGAATAATCCCAGGCCACTTTGTGAAAGCCATGATGGTCAACACCAGAATCCCAGAGGAAGTCTCTGAGAAGACATTCCAACTTGAGATAAGAAGCTTTAGTAGAAGGAGCCCAACATGAAGAATAATACACATGGGTGGCATCCAAGACCTTTAAGAAAATTTGGAACTTCCTAGCAAGAGAGAGGGGCTTAGAGATCCAATAATCAAACTTATTTTCAATTTTAGCAAGCACTGCATTCCATAAGTCAACAGGAGAGCCTTGAAAAGAAAAGGGAATGCCTAGGAAGTGGAAAACTTCCCCATGTTGCACCCACTTCCATTCATACTGATCCAACCAAGGAGGAGCTAGAAGAAAAGATTATCTGTAACAAAGGGTCTTGTGTCATTGAATAGTAGACCCAGAGGCAAGACAAAATGTATCCAAGCATTGCAAGGCATTAGAGACATTTTCCTCATCCTCAAGGAGAGTGAGGAAGGAATCATCAGCAAAGTGACCATTGATAAGCTGGGAAGAAGAATCAGGTAGAGAGATGCCATGCACCAGACCAGTGGAAATATAGTTGGCAACCAAGTAACCAAAGCCTTCAGTGGCAAGATTATACAATGCAAGAACTAGAGGGAAACCCTAAAAAATAGACCTGAAGAGCCTAAAGGCTTTAGACTGGGCACCATTGATAGAAATGCAAGTAGAAGCATCACCAAAAGGCATTTCCACAGACTACAAAAAATTGGGCCCAAAACCAAGAGCCTACAACATAGCAAGAATTAAAGGCCATTCAATGCGATCATAGGCCTTAGCAAAGTCAATTTTAAGGAACAAGGTTTGTTGCTTGGATTGACAGGCCCATTCCATCCCTTCTCAAATAGCAATGTCAAGAATATATCTAGACTTAATGAAGCCAATTTGTTTCGGTCGGACAATCAAAGGAAGGATATGTCTGATTTTAAGAGCTAAAGCATTAGCAATTATCTTGTATGACACATTCAACAAAGTGATGGGCCTTCAATTGCAGATATCCTTAGGATCGCTAGCTTTAGGTATGAATTTAATATTGCCTTTGTTAATAAGCACTCCCAAACTTTTATTGTGGTAAGATTTGATATAAACTTTACGCAGGTCAGGGCCTATAGAGTCCCATAAATATTTCTAAAATTCACAAGGGAAGCCATCACACCTAGGGGAGTTGTCATCTTCCATTGAAAAGATGGCCTCCTTGAGGTCACTAATGGTGAGAAGTTGCTCATAGAAGGCACACTACTTGAACGTAATGCGGTTTGGAGTAACAACAATACATGTTCTGAGAGCCTCATCCCAAGCAACCAAATTTCCTTTCAAAACAAACACTCTTTCATAGTGTTGAACAAAATCTTGAAGAATAAAAAGAAGATTTGAAAGAGTTTCAAGACCATGCTTGATCTTTGTGATCCCAACATTGGTATGAAATGCTCTAAGAGACTGAAAAAAATCTTTAGAGGCTTGACCGTCCACCTCCAACTAGTGGAGGCAAGCTTTGATTTGCGGTCCCCAAGCAACATAATTGTCAACAATCTTCTTTTCATGGTGGAGCTTACCAAGCTAAAATTTGAAGCTCAGAATCAAAGGGATTTAAAGCTAGAGCTTCAGAAGCGCCCCGAGGAGCTTTGGTGCTGGCTTCATAAGAACATTTTCTGTACATGGCCAACTGACGGCCATATATTCTGAGAAATCTGGTAGTACGGGTGATAGCATCATTCCACCATTGAATCCAACCAGTTTGATTATGGGGTTGAGGCTCTGAATTCTAGACTCAAAGAATATGAGCAATGGTGGGGGCGTGATTCAGCACAACCGTGTTGAGAAAAAATTAAGTTCTGATAGTCCTCTGAGCAACAAATTGCTCCGTAAAGGCAAAAAAGATGGGATAGTGATCGGATAAAGTCATATCTGGCAGAGGAATGATAGGTAATTCTTGATCTTCAAAAAAAGAAAAGAAAGATTGTACAGTTATCATAGCATGATCAAGTCTCTTAAATATAAGGTCAGAACCAACTCAAAATTAGACCAAGTGTGCTAGACCCCACTCCACCGACTACGGTTAGCATTGGGATAAAAAAGGCCCAATTTATTGTGCATATAGTACCATGCTTCTCTCTCTCCATCTATCCACCGAAAAGGAAGAATCCCTTCCTTGTCATAGGTCAGCTCGACCATATTAAAGTCCCCACACACAACCCAAGTGGCTGGTGGAAAATTATCTGCCAACCAACACCAAAGTTGAGATATTTCCACAACATTTTTGGGAGCATAAACATTAACTATACCAAAGGAATGATTATTGAAGGACAACAAAATCCAAACAAATCTCTGCATAGGATCAAAACCATGTGCAATAATAGCAGATTGAAAATGAGGTGAAAGGATAGTAATGACACCACCTCTACCAGCTTCGTGCTGAGCAGAAAACACAATGTCATCCGACCATATGACACGACAGGTAGAAGTAAGTAAAAAACTAGAGATTTTAAAACTTCCTGCAAACACAAAATATCCAAAATTCAAATTCTACAAAAAGTATCCCGAACATAATACTTTCTAGAGAGGTCAGTCAGACCTCGCACATTCTAGGATAAAAAATTCATGAAAAGTCTTACATATCTTCCTCGTCCTCAAGAGAGGAAAAACTATTTTGCAAGAAAGCTGAAATGGAACCAAAGCTGGTGGGTAGATCTCCAGGCAAGATAAACCGCTTCTTTCCCTCTGGGTCTTCCGCATGACCATTTAGGCTGTGAGACCGACGTAATGTCTGTGAAATAAAAATTGAAGATGCAACTTGTAGAGTGTGCACCACCCCAAGGGTGGTAGACCACATTGATGACATATAACTGATTGAATGTTTGATAATGCTAAAATTGAAGATAATGCAAGGCATTAAATCAGTTAATGGTTTGTATTGTCATTGATGTCAACTTGATATAATCTGTACGGTCATGTACATAATGCCAAATACTTTAGAGAATCAATGGAACAAAGGTTATGCTTTCAACAATGCATAAAAGTCAAGTATTCACTAAGTGACAGACAACACCGACAAAGTGCACACCATCGGTAAAGCCAAAGAAGAAAAGTCACAATGATACTCGACGTACTAAAGACAGTGTTTCCTAATAAAGCAAACCACAGGTTGCCCAATGAACTAAAGACAGTATTGCCCAACGAGTAAAAATCCAACGATGCCCGACAGATGGAGATCCCAAAGCTAACTGGAGTCACACTGACAGAACTGGCATTTGTAACCGACGACTAACTGAAGAGTTGACCAATGGAACAGAGAGTTCAGAAAATGAAAAAATATCTAGCTGGCAAGAGCTAAAGATAGACTTAACTGTTTGTTTTCGTTGTTTTATTCGACCAGAGTTAAGTGATTGATTTAAAGAAGATTTGTACAGTTGGCAAGAAGATAACTATGAGATAAATCAGGAGTTATGCTTTAAATCAGATTGGCTGGATTGTTTTTCACACCAAGAGTCAAGAATTAAGAAACAGTGAATATCATGTCTATATAAGAGACAAGCTTAACTCATTTCTATACACAACAAGGGGAGTGAATAAAAAGAAGATGCTAAAGCAAAACTGATGAAGGATAACTTCATGCAGTACTAATCAATCAAGCTGAAGGAAGAGCTAAGGAATTCTGAAGAAATCAACAAATGGTGAGCACAACATCAAAAAGTAGAAAGTGTGGAGCACAAATAATTGAATTGATATATTGATCAGAGAGGTAATGTACTTAAATAGATATAAAAATTTGCAATTCAAGTTGCATTAGAAACAGGTCATTTTGTTTCAGTTTAACCATTGAAGCATCAAGTCTCTTAACAAAGTAGGAGTTAACAGTCTTCTATATATTGAGGTACATCCCAAGGAGTGCCAAAAAGGTTGATTCATGAAAGTAGCAGTAGATTTGCCTAAAGCCTATTGACAGTCTAAGAAAGAGGCTGATTCAAGGATGATAGAAAACTGAGTTGCCCAATACTAAGTGACAACCTATATGTATAAAATCCTTTAAAAAGGTCACACCTAACAATGTGTTTGTAAACTTTAACAGGGTTGGCTCTTAACAGGGCTCAGTTCAGAAGAGTGAAAATTTGGGGTACCGGTCCCAGTGGTTTTTCCCTCAACAAGGTTTCCATGTTAAAATCTAAGTGTTATGTGTGTATGGTTTATTACTTTACTGTTTTACATTTCACATATGCATTTCTGGATATATCGGTATACTTTTCTTATTCACTATATTTCGGTAAATAGTTATACTGCATATCGGTAATCAAAGAGAATAAGGACAGACAAGGAAAATCGACAGACAGTTAATCATTATAAGTATTTCATGACATGCATCTTGTAGGGACTTAATAATCTAAGGTTTATTTGATTGGTGGTTAGTGATTAAAGGTGTACACCTCCTTCAATCATGATTCATGGTTCCCAAGCTTTCCAAAGGCAAGGGTTAGTAGCAAAGGTTTCACCAATGATATAAATCAAGTACACAATAACTACTAAAATGAATAACCTGAAATGTAATCAATAAAATATACAAGCAAGAGAAAGGAAAATAAATAAATGCAAACCCCACGATGCTTGAAGCTTCTATTGTTTCTTTCTACTCCTTCTGAAACAATGTTTTTGATACTCAATATTGGCGGGGCAATGTTTATGATTTGAGAGGTGTCGAGAATTAGCTAATTGAACTGGGTGTGTGATCGCAAGATGGCTTGAATGCTAGAACCAAACTGACATAGTAATGGCACACGAGAGCTTGAAATCCTGGATTCTTCAAATGGTTATGAAGGGTTTATTATATAGGAATTGGGGATGAAATGAACGGTTGAGATCAATCCCAGAGATAGGGAGATGAATGGTTGAGATTAAAGGGAACTGGAGAAGCCATCAGTAAACTCCACCTCTTCAATTTGTAAAGAGGAGACAAAGGTTGGTTGACTGAAGAGCTAATTGTGAGTTACCTTTTTGAACTGAAGAGGTGGGTGAAGTTACCCATGTGGACTGGAGAGATGGGTGGAGTAACCCATGTGATCTGATTGGAGTTATCTCTTTGAAGATAAATGAATATTTAATTAAAGTTTTCAACATGTGAGATAATTGAATTCTTTTTTATTTAGAATTGCTTTATTGAATGAAATTAAATTAATTTAATTGGAAGAATTTAATTAGTAAGTTTAAATATTTAAATTTAAACTATAGGAAATTGAATTTAATTAATTATTTAATGGTAATTAATCAATTAAGGTTAATTAATTAAATAAAATTAATTATTTAATTAATTTTGGGAATTTGATTAGATGATTTAGGGAATGAATTTAGAGGAAAATAGATGATTAATTAATGATTAA
>MU227035.1:2683011-2696171 GCA_018584345.1 Thuja plicata
TATTTAATTAATTTTGGGAATTTGATTAGATGATTTAGGGAATGAATTTAGAGGAAAATAGATGATTAATTAATGATTAAAAAACCATTAATTAATAGATGAAAATTAGTGTTTTTAATGTAAAGTCACAAGGCTGTCCATTTTTGGGTGTCTACATTTGCCCCTCTTTGATGCGATGTGACTTGTTGTAGTGTGTCAAAGAATTTTCAGATTTGATCCTGCCCCAGCTTGCCCCTGTGATAGCAAGTGGACTATATGCCCCTTCAACAAATTAAGCATAGAAAATGCGTCAGATGAGCATTAATTTGTTGAAAAAGTGAATCACTATATGATGATGATGAATGCATTCCTATGTTAGTTATGATGTTATTGATGATGGATGCATTGATTATATGATCTAATATGTACATGTTTTGGATTTTTCTTATGCAATAAATGAATGCAATCTACCATGCACAAATTTTTTGAGTAATGCATGTGTTAGTTAGTAGGAAGTTAGTTTGGAATGTGATCTCTGGGATTGATTGATAGATAAGGAATTATAGAAAGGAAATTTTTGCTTTTTTTGATAGAAATGATTTGATAGAAAGGATGATTGTCCCAAGTCGCTGCCCCTGTTTCCAATATTTTTCATCATTGCATCTTTTTTTGTATTTTCCAAAATTCTGAAGAGCGTCGAATGATCCAGATCACATACCACCTGGATACCGCCATGACCTCTTGATAGCGAAAGGAGTAGAGAGATTGAATAGAAAGAGAACCTAGTGCACCCCAAATATTGACCATCTGGGTTCAACTATGTTCCCTGTTTGAAAAGAAAGAGAGCCAAAAGCACCCAGATATTGACCATCTGGATACCGCTTTGTCCTTTGATTTAACTAAAGCAAAGAAACCAAGATAGAACTCCTATGCACCTAGAGTCCATTTGGATAACACCGCGAGCTCTTGATTTTTGAAAGGGAAACCCAAGCAAACAAGATAGGACTCCTACACCCCTAGAGTCCATCTGGATAGCATCGTGAGCTCTTGTTTGCAACATAAAGGGAAAGACTATAGAAACCAAGATAGAAATCCAAAGCAACTCAGAGTCCATCTAAATAGTGCTACAAGCTCTTGATTCTATAAACCAAACAAGCAAATAAAAAGAGAAGGAATGTCCAATTCTTTCCCAGGGTTAAGCTTAGATTGTGGAACTACGCGGCTGCCAGATAAGTGACAGTGCCGACCGTATTTATCCTAAATCATCATGGCCCTGAAATTGAAGTGAACATTGAACAGAAAAAAATCAAAGAAAATAAGTCATGGTCTATCATAGCTACTCTCCTCACATGGTGGATCCTGGAGTAGCATAAGAACATAACTGTAAAATATAGACTGACATCTGACCGACTTGACTGACCTAGTCAACATTTTTGGATGGTTCCTTGATGCAGTTGGATTCTCTTGATTGGCTCGACTCTTTGGATAGGCTTGATTGCTTGAGTGTGTTTGGTTTCAGCAATAGATTACTCATATAAGACTGACCTGTCTGGTTTGAGCATATCCATCACTGTGTAAGACGATTGATATGATTTGATTGATTGATTTCTTTGATCATGTTGGCAGCTGATCAAGCTGTGTCAGATGGGCCAATGCTGGTTCACAAAGCTCATGATTGTGACAATTGATAGATTGATTTGATCATTTTGGTAGCTGATCAAGCTGTGTCAGATGGGCCCAATGCTAATTTTCAAAGCTCACGATTGTGACAATTGATAGATTGGCTTGGTTTCGAGTTGCTTGCTGATTGATCTGATAGATAGATAAAGCTATGTCAGATGAGCCCAAAGCTGATTCGCAAAGCTCATGATTGTGACATTGATTGAATGGGCGTGATCGTCCTTTGCTCTCTTGATAACCAAGTTGTTTTTATTGCTTTGGATTTTGCAATTTTTTGAATGTTTTTGATGAAGATTGATTTTCTCTTGATATTTTGATTTTTTTAGGATTTTTGATGAGTTTTCTGATTTTTAGGATTTTTTTAGGACATTTAGAATCACCCCCTAGTCTGGTGGACCATTATTAACCATGGGTAAGTGCTTGGTGCTCAGAGGGGATTGTGCTTCTGGATATAGCTTGGGTAGTCAATCTTTCATTTCAAAGTATGCTCAAGCTTTTAGAGTTCATTGATGGTGAAGCTGGATTTGAACACTTGGTGCCTGTTTGCCAGGTTTTCACCAAGGTACCTACTCAATAGTGCCCGATTGCCAGGTTTTCACTGAGAGAATGATTTTGTTTCTCTTTACCTTTTTGCTTTTTTGATTTTTTTGTTGTCACCAAGGCACCTGATTGCCAGGTTTTCACCAAGGTAACATTTTGTATTTTCTAATTTTTTTGGTATTTTCTGGATATGTAGATAGGTGCCTTACCCATAGAGACTTCAAGGGTAGAACCTCTTGAGGTGCATGTTGTTGATGTATCCAGGGAGATGATCTCCTTTTGGTGTCGCTAGGATGAATGCCCCACTCTGAGTAGAGTTGACAATGAAAAATTGTCCTAGCCAGTTAGGCTCGAACTTTCCAGGTTTGACTCGCTCTGCTTGATTCTTCTAATTTTCCATCAGGACAAGGTATCCTACCTAAAATGTTCATGGCTTCACCTTCTTGTGATAGTTCCTTCTAAGGTTATTCTGATAGCCTTGTAAGTGGTCGAAGGCATGCTGTCTTCTTTCATCTAGTAACTCTAGTTCACTGAGCCTTACTACTCTGTAGTCTTCATCTGTGATTAGGTTCTTCAATGATGTCCTTAGGGATGGGATTTCCACTTTGAGGGGTAATATCGACTCTAATCCATAGACTAGGGAGAAAGGAGTGGCTCCTATAGGTGTTCTCACACTAGTTATGTATGCCCATAATGCGGGACTAAGCTGTACATGCCAGTCTCGCCTTGATTTGTTCACTGTTTTCTTTAGGATTTTCAAGATTATCTTGTTTGTAGCTTTGGCTTGGTCGTTCCCTTCAGGGTAGTAAAATGAGGAGAACCCTTGTTTGATATGGAATTATTCACATAGCTCTTCTACATCCATGTTTTGGAAAGGTGTACCATGATCTGTCAGGATTGTTTGAGGGATCCGTATCGACAGATAATGTGGTTAAGTATGAACATTGCTATTTTCTTTCTAGTGATGTAAGTGAGAGGAATTTCTTCCACCCACTTGGTGAAGTACTCTTTTGTAGCTATGATGTATTTGTGTCCATTTGATGAAGGTGTAATTTTGCCCACTAGGTCAAATCCCCACATGGAAAATGGCAATGGTGATGTGATAGGATTTAGTTCTTGGGTTGGTGCATGGATGAGGTCTCCATGAATCTAACACTGTCTACACCTTTGTACATGTTTGTGTGTGTCTATCTCTATTGTGGGCCAATAGTATCCCATGCGGATGATCTTCTTAGCTAAGCTGTTGTCACCTCCGTGGGTTCCACAAATTCCTTCATGTACCTCATACAAAGCTTTCTGGGATTCCATGGAAGTGAGACATTGTAGTAGCGTTCCATCTAGACTTTGTCTATATAAAGTAGTTGAGAGGATGGCATACCTAGAGGCTTGGTAGATGAGGGACTTTCTATGGTTCCTAGACAAGTTGGGAGGTAAGACACTATTTTGGAGATAGTTATAGACATCTTGGTACCATGGGGATTCAGGACCAACAAGGACGCATGCTAATTCTATGATGGATGCCTGATGTGATGGCACCAAGAGTTGCTCCACTAGAAACTGGAATTTTGTTTCATTGCCTGGCATATCAATCAGTGATGCTATGGTAGCCATCGCATCTGCAACTTTGTTCTGTGCTCATGGGACTTGCTCGAAGAAGATGTAATGGAACTTGGTGCGTAGTCTTTCCATCTGTGCTCTGTATGGTATGAGTTTCTCATCTTTGGTCATATAATCATTGCTGACTTGACTAATGATCAACTACGAGTCTCCAAAGACTTTTAGGTTCTTGATTCTCCATTGAATTTCTATCTTTAGACCAATGACCAGTGCATCATATTCTGCTACATTTTTGGTGCACGGAAGTTGATTCTGAAAGATTTTAGAATTGTATCATGATTTGGAGTGATAAGCACTATCCCTGCCCCTGCACCATGGTTCATGCATGAACCATCAAAATATAGTTGCCATACCTCAATCGCTGGTTGTAGTGTCATGATAGATTCTTCAGGAAAGTCAAAAATAATATGATGATGGTTTTGAATGGGTGCCTCTACTAGTTGATCCGCGATCACTTGTCCTTTGATGGCCTTTTTGTCTATGTACTCAATGTCAAACTCACTCAAGATCATTACCCACTTTGCCAGTCATCCGATGAGTGCTGCTTTGCTTTAGGAGGTACTTTAAAGGATCAATATGTGCAATCAACTTTGTTTGGTGACTCAACATATAATGTCTTAGCTTCTAGGAAGAAAAGACAACTACAAGGTATGACTTTTCAATTGGCGTATAGTTGAGCTCATATCCAACCAACATTCTACTTAGATAGTAGATGGCCCTCTCTTTACCTGCATCATCATGTTGTGCCAAGAGTACACCTAACACTGACTCTATCGCTAAGATATATAGAAGCAATGGTCTACCTTGGACCGGTGGTACCAATATAGGAGATTTGAGGAGGTAGTCCTTGAATGTTTGGAATTCTTATTTGCATTGCTCTGTCCATATGAATTTGATGTCTTTGTGTAGTAGATGTTGGAATGGGTGGCACTTCTCTAATAACTGAGCTATGAAGTGCCTGATTGATTGGAGCCTTCCTTGTAACCCTTTTAGTTGTCTCAAGTTCAACGGTGGAGGCATGTCCAATATTTCTTTGACTTTTGTTGGGTCCACTTCAATTCCTCTATGTGACACTATGAACCCCAGTAACTTTCCTGTTGTGACACCGAATGCATATTTCTTTGGGTTTAGACAGACCTTGAATTCCTTCATTCTATCAAAGATTGGTCCCAAAACTTGTAGATGATCCTTTCAAAGTATTGACTTGGCTAGTATGTCGTCCACATAGTGTTCCATTATTTTGTGGATGAGATCATGAAATATAGTTGTCATAGCCCTTTGATATGTCACTCTGACATTCTTTAGACCAAATGGCATGACATTCCAACAATATGTCCCCCAAGGACATGTGAAAGCTATTTTTTGATGGTCCTTTGGTGCGATCCTTATTTGATTATATCCTAAAAAGCCATCCATGAGTGATAGCATTTGAATTCCAGCAGTTAGATCTACTATCATATCAATGTTGGGTAAAGGAAAGTCATCTTTGGGACAAGATATGTCGAGATCCCTGAAGTCAGTGCAAATCTGTATCTGACCATTGTGTTTTGTAACTGGTACCAAGTTAGATATCTAGTCCGCATATGGTATAGGTCTTATGAACTTAGCATCCAGGAGCTTTTTCAACTCTGCCTTGACTAGCAATGCAACATGGGGATGCATCTTTCTCAGCTTCTGCTTGACAGGTTTGGCATTGGGTAGCAATAGGAGATGGTGTAGTACTAACTCTGGATCCAACCCTGGCATGTTCGAGTAGGACCATGCAAAATTGATCATCCTTGCTTTGAATAAACTGATGAACTGTTCTCTCTCCTCTAGGGTGAGTGATTTTGCCAAGTATATGTTCTTTGGGTTCTTGTCGTCTCCCAAATTGACTTTCTCTATTTCTTCTACTAGTAATGTTGACTTCTCCTTTGTTAAGGGGAGGAGTTCCTTCTTTCCATCTTCTAGCACCTCAGTGAGGTTTTTGCTAGAAGATACGTCTTGTTTTAGCTTTTTATCATTCTTTTGTTCTTTTTTATTTTGTGGACTGGAAAAAGGAGCTTCCTCCCCAAAA
Organism: Thuja plicata; assembly: GCA_018584345.1. Taxonomy (NCBI): domain Eukaryota; kingdom Viridiplantae; phylum Streptophyta; class Pinopsida; order Cupressales; family Cupressaceae; genus Thuja; species Thuja plicata. Next base: position 2,688,884 of record MU227035.1, read on the forward strand.
TATGCCGCTCTGTCGAGGTTAAAGGAGAAGCCTGCCTTGTGGTATCTTGATGGAATGCCTTCTCTAAGTCCCATGAAATGAGCTATAGCCTCATCATTCTCAAAGACATCTAAATCAGGTGGTCCTTGTTGATCCCACTCTATGAGCTCAGGGTGTACAAGACGGATACTTTCACAGTTGTTTGGCTCTGGTTTACTGAAAGGGACTATAGATATGGTTCCTACAAAACTAGACTGTGATGTGGACGCACCACTTGAGGTCTAATAAATGACATGCTTGTCTATGCAGGGTTGTTCGGTAATGGTCAGTTGGTAAAATAAGTCTTCTAGATTTATGATAGTGTCTGACCGAGGGGAATAATCTGGGATCGATGGTTCAGAGTCATGAAGGGATCTCCACTCATACTCGTGGGAGTCAATCTCAATAGAACACTCATCAGATGTCTCACTTCCTTGGTTATCATTGATTGCTATGTGGAGGTCTATTTGGGTTGGTCGAGTTCCCTCTTCGGCGAGAAACAACTATGCTAATATGTTTCCTATCAAGACATGTTCTGTGTTGTGCCCCCGGTGCATCTCTGCTATTTGTTCCTGATTGACTTGAATGTCTTGGATCACAGGACTGGTTCTTTGTTATCCATAGCCCAACCCTCTCGTGTTTCTTTGGGTTGGTGGGAGAGACAATTCCATTATGCCTTATTGTCTTGCCCCCATCCTGGTTGTACCATTGTACCCAAATCTTTGTATCATTGTGTAACCATTACCATAGTTTGACAGGGGCAGTGGTGGTCGAATTGTCTCTGGTGGGTCTTGGTATAACCAGGTATTGATGTCTTGTTCAAATGGATTTTCTTCCACTATGTCTCCCCATCAGACAAAGGTTGTGGGTGGACATTTGAATAGAACAGGCTACGGAGTTTGTGTTGTAATGACAGGTTGTGGCATGCCATAAGTTCTCAGGCTCCGAGGCATGTGTGTGATGGTGAAAGCCTCTTCATATCTGTATTCACCACAACCCTTGTTAGTAATAGATATCTTGCCCACTTTTTGTGTGATATCTTTAAGATTTGAATCTAAAGAGGAGGGAATAATTGCATCCTGGCTAATGACTATCTTTCCTGCTATCCATGTGACATCCTTGGGATTCGAATCTGAAGAGGATGGGATACTTGCATCTTGGTTTGATGGTACCTAGTTATCAGTGCTGATTTGGACCGCATTACAGTATTGGAAAGGATTGGGATCTCCCTCTATGATGATTTCCTCTCCCTGGTGTGGGAACTTGATGCATTGATGGTATGTCGAAGGTATGACTTGCATTTCATGTATCCAGGGTCTCCCTAGTAGCATGTTGCATCCCAACTCAAGGTCTAAGATTTGGAAGGGAGTGTTTTTTACCATGGGATCAATACAGATAGGTAGAATGATAATACCTTTAGAGGACCTTTCCTCTTCATCATAAGCTCTGATATTTATCCTTCTTGTGACATCAATGCTTGATTCTGAATAGCCCATTTGTTTGATTAACTTTAGAGTACAGATGTTCAACCTAGCTCCACCATTAACAAGGACCCTACAGATAGTGCTTTTGTGGACCTGGACAAGTAAGTGCAAAGGATCATTATGTAGGGGTTTATGCGGTGACACATCACGGTCTGTGAATGTGGCATGTTTGTTAGCAGCTATATGGTTGACCATCATTTGGAATCTCTTGGGTGTTATGTCCTTGGGGACAATTGCATTCTTAAGGGCTTGGTCAAGTGCCAGTTTATGTTGTGGAGATATGTGCAATAGGTCAAACATGGAGATCTGCGGCAGGTGTGCGCTTTAGTTGGTCCACTATGCTTGTTTATGGATCTGAGTTTGCTATAGGATTGGCCGATATAGTAGATGAGGATGGTACTCCTTGCAAAATGACTTTGGTGTGACACGTTGTTACAACACATTTTTTACCTTGGTCTTTGATAGTGATCATAGCCATGTGGCTATCCGAAGGATTGAGGCAATTGATAACATTATCACTATTGACATATGTATAGTTGACTTGTTTTGCTAGTCCACCAGACCCAGAAGCTTTTCCCTTGTTGTGATCATGAAAGGTATCATTGAAAATAGTGTGATCAGTTGTGCCTTTGGTTTGGGTATTTGTCACATTGATGGCCCCTATGTCAATCAGGTCTTGGATAGCATGTTTCAATCGATAACCGTTGGATGTTTTATGTCCTTTTACCCAATGGAACTCGCAGAAGTCTTTGTCATTATACCACCTTGGTTTGTTTTCATCCTATTCAAAGTCCCTGATTTCTGGGAGAGTGATAGTGTTTTTTTGTATCAACTTACGTAAAGATGATTCTATTGGCTCTCCTAATGGTGTGAAATCTCGTTGCTAGAATTGAAACCATGGTCTATGTTGATTTTGTTGTTGACTATTTGACATAGCGGCCGCTTATACAGGGGGAGGTTGGTTTTGGGTGTATGCTTGTTGATTGGGCCCTATGGGTTTTTGGTTGGCCACAGGTGCACCTTGCAGTGACACCTTGGGTTGTGTGTAGTTGACTATCTTCACATCAATGACACCATCGCTAGTGAAATTTTTATTTTTGTTCCACTACTTAGCTTTGTCCGTTGCATTTTTGTTTGTATTTGTTTGTGTTGGATCTGCAAGGATTCCTCGTTTGACTAAGTTCTTCTCACAATGAACTCCTTGTTCGATGAGTTGTGTGAAGTTCAGAGCTAACTGTAACTCTGTTGTGAATGACATGTTTGGAATTAGATTGTCAACAAACATGACTATTAAGTCTTATTCGGGCACATCATATGTTATGCGGTTTTTCATATTCCTCCATCTCTATAGGAATTTCACAAAAGACTCTCCATCCTTCTACTTGATATCGCAAATGTCCTTGATACTGACCTTGCGCTCGATGTTATGATGGAAGTGAGCTATGGAATTTTTAGCTAGTTCACCCCAAGACTGAATGCCATGAGGTAAATGCAAGAACCATTCCATTGCTAGTCCAGCCAAGCTTTGTGGGAACAGTCGCATTAAATATGTCTCATCATGGGCGACTTCGATGCAACTAGCAAAAAACTCTCAGATATGTTCAATAGGGTTGGTATTTCCCCTATATTTGTCAAATTTTGGTACCAAGAAGTGAGTTAGGAATGGAGACATGTGAAGAGAATGGTCAAAGGGGTATGGGTATAAATCCTCTGTGGTGTAGGATTTAGTTTTCCCCTAATTTTTCATATCCATCATTTGGGTTTGAAGGGTTTACATTTGTTGCATTAACATGTCTGTTTGATATTGAGGCTAGTGTGTGAGGACATTCCTCTGTGTTGTAGTGGGTATGAGGTTGCGCCTCTGTGTCCCTTGAGTAGGAACATAGGATTTCATCCTAGGGACTTGATATTGATTCCCCACTAAGTGATTTGTAAATGGGGGCACATGGGTAGCCCATGGTGAGTTTTGATGAGTTTGCTTTTGTGATTGAAACTGGGGTTGATACTGCTGGGGTTGATATTGCTGCTACTAAGGATGGATTTGAGGCAACTGAAGCTAGGGTTGTTGTTGCATGGGTGGGTTTTGAGGCAACTAAAGTTAGGTTTGATGTTGTGGGGGTTGGAATTGAGGCAACTAAAGTTGGGGTTGCTGTTGCAGGGGTTGGAATTAAGGAAATTGAAGCTAGGGTTGCTGTTGCAGGGGTTGGAACTGAGGCAACTAAAGTTGGGGTTGTTGTTGTGGGGGTGGGATTAATGTCAGAATGGGCAAAGAAGTAGCCTTGGGTGGGCATTGACAGTAAGTTATTTCTGCGGAGATGGATCCCTGTGGGCATGAGGTGTTGATCCCAAGACTTGTATGAATTGATTGTAGCAGTGGCGTAGTTTTAGAATAGTTGGTATTTGGTGGGATGGAAGGCATATCATGAGAGATTGATTTTCCTGGCCATGAGACCAAAGGTGGAGGCATACTAGTGACCATGGGTGCACTTAGTTGCGAGCCTATCATGCTTTGAGTGGAAGATGTGCTGGCCTGGGTCGGGTCATTGGTTTGACTTGGTTATAGTCTGCATTGATGTAGGTAAGACCAATGGTGGAAAGAGCTGAGACACAACAAGTAGTATCTGAGGAGGCTGAGTAGTGTTTTGACCTGCAAGAGGGTTTTCGGGCCATATAGTTGATACACTGAATTCAGCAGGGAGTTTGACTCCCTTCTTTATTAACATGGCTAAGTAACGTTCAGGGTTCCTCTCTATAATAGTGTCAACTACTTTCATGGAGTAAGAATCTTGCTCCACATCTTCAAGCTCTACTTTTGTGATATCTTGGAAAAAATCTGCCCTACAGGGTTGTTCAATGAATAGAGCAGAACTGGTATTCACAAAGGATTGTTCTCTTGCTCTATTTCCCAAGAGGGGAATCTGTTGATGTATGACTCATCAGGTTGAGTTCTAGCCTTGGACCTTGTGTAAGGCCCTCCATAAGGTGTTTGAGACATAGTGCAATCCAGGTTTTGTAACTAATACAAGTGATATAAAGCAAACAAGGAAGAAGGTCCTTTCTGAGGAAGTATGAGTTATGTTTTGGACAAGGGTAATTCTAAGGACAGATTTTGATATAACTTGATCTCAAAGTGGTGATGATAAAAAGATAAGATTTGCCGACCTTTGCCTTGGACAAAGTCACTTTGATAAAGATGATGATGTTTGATATGATGAGATCAAAGTATTTTGAGTCTGAGCTTTCGAACTAATAATGTTCTTGACAATAATCATGCTTTACAAAGAAGGGATAATCTTTAATGTTTAGAGATTCACACAATGTTCTTCACGTATTCCTAGGATAGACACTAGTTTTGGACACCAAATGAAGGATTCTTTCAAGGTTTTAGGTCAAAATAGGTGTAATGTATCTCTGTCAATTGCGGTACAACTTCACCGATTGTGATAAAGTAAATAGTCGATTGCGGTAGTTTATCACCAATTATGGTAATAAACATGATGATTGCGACAATAAACAAGTTAATTGCGGCAGACTTCCTTCAATTGCGGCACAATGTGTGCAATTGCGGTAAATGAGGAACAGTCTAAAAAAGACTAGAGATTGGTATCACTGCTTGTCAATTTTGATATTTTTGGAACAATCCTTCTGATTTGCAAGACAGTTGACATCGACAACCCTAGACTTTAACACATTTGACTTGTTTTGACAGTTTGGATGTTTTGTTTTGCATTTTTAGAAACTGATCAAAGAAACAAGCACAATAGACACTGTGTTTTGAAGAATGAAGACTGACACTGTGTATGTTCTACAACTTTTTCAAGTTGCAAGGTTATCACAAGGTCTCAACAATGAACAATCAAATTATTCTAGGTCAATGGCTTTAGAATACAATGTTATAGGCCTAATACTTGAATGTATGTTAGCTCACACCACAATTGTCACACTACTAGGACATGAAGGTCCACGACATAGGTGCCTGTGTTTTTTCTGTTTCCAGGTATTGTTGTCATGGAGTGAAGATCTCTTTCACTATACAAATATTGTGGGACACATATGTTGGGAATCTTGGGGGGAAATTTTGCAACCCCTTGCACTATAATAAGGTAGCTGAGGTAAAACGGGTTGGCCTCTATTTAATAAAGGTTGTAGTAAGGGTCTGTAGTGTCTCTCCAATTGGTTTGTACATGCGTGACTCACTTAAGAGCCTAGTTAATCACGCTAGCTCCTTAGGGATATTCACCCAATCCAGACCATCACCAACACACCTCGCCTGAGCTTGGCTAGATAAGACAAAACTTTGGTTCGCACCTTGTTTATATACCGATCAGAAGGATTACCGGTTTAAAGTCATTCTCTAAGGAAGAAGCGCTTTCCCCAGACATGCTTTTCTAAAAAAGTACAAAGGTTTGTAATCTAACAGTTTGTGCAAGTGCCCCCAAAACTCAAGACACAAGGTAAATTGATTAAGCTCCAAAGTTTGAAAAGTGAACTAAGCTGCACCACCATACAAGCACCAATGTTCAATTTTAAGCCTAAAAAGTAGGTGTTAATTGCTTGTTCAATTTTAATGCACCAGTTTGAGAGATTTTTTGTCTTTGTTCAATTTTAGCTCCCACATCAATTTTATGCCCGAATTCGAAATGTGAGATGTGATATGTTTGGTAAGCACTGTTCTTTTTAAACCCAAATCGACAAGTGAATTCCTTTTAGTTTGCTTTGTTTAGACAGGTTAGTATCAAAAATAATTCTTGCAAAATGAGAGTATATGTAACTTTGAAATAATGAATGATTGATACTCACAATAACTTACCCCTCTTTGTTCTTTGTGATTTGCCCAGTCCTGCACAAAAAACCAGAAAATGTCAGTTTAGAAGTAAATAGATAGAAGATTTGGATCTGATATGCAATTTATTTCTTGCGATTTTGGTAAAGTACTGAAAATTGCGGCAAATATCTGGCGATTGTGGCAAAGCACTGGCAACTGCGAAGAAGCACTGTCAATTGCGGCACAGATCGGGCAATTGCGGCCAAATAATGATGATTGCGGTATGGATCGGGTGATTGCGAAAAAGTACCAGAAGAAAGAAGAGAGAAAATGATAGAATAATACTGTGAAAGTCTGCAATCAATTGCGGTATTAAACCAGTCGATTACAGCACAGTTTCATCGATTGCGGCAAAATACCAGCAATTGTGAAATAACACAGATATAAAAAAAAGATAGATTTTTATATTTGCGATCGTACAACCATGGTTGATCAATTCTATTTGTCATCTACAAGAGATATTTGGGTTGTTTGATTCACGTCGGGTTCTCCAAAATGTACGCCTCCTTCAATCGTGATTCGTGGTTCCCAAGCTTTCTAAAGGCAAGGGTTAGTAGCAAAGGTTTCACCAATGATATAAATCAAGTACACAATAACTACTAAAATGAATAACCTGAAATGTAATCAATAAAATGTACAAGCAAGAGAAAGGAAAACAAATAAATGCAAACCCCACGATGCTTGAAGCTTCTATTGTTTCTCTCTACTCCTTCCGAAACACTATTCTTGATGCTCAGTATTGGTGGGGCAACGTCTATGACTTGAGAAGTGTTGAGAATTCGCTAATTGAACTGGGTGTGTGATCACAAGATGGATTGAATGCTAGAACCAAATTGACATAGTAATGGCGCACGAGAGCTTGAAATCCTGGATCCTTCAAATGGTTATGAAGGGTTTATTATATAGGAATTGGGGATAAAATGAACGGTTGAGATCAATCCCAGAGATAGGGAGATGAATG
>MU227035.1:2696305-2709192 GCA_018584345.1 Thuja plicata
GGGTGGAGTAACCCATGTGATCTGATTGGAGTTATCTCTTTGAAGATAAATGAATATTTAATTCATTTATTTAATTAAAGTTTTCAACATGTGAGATAATTGAATTCTTTTTGATTTAGAATTGTTTAATTGAATGAAATGAAATTAATTTAACTGGAAGAATTTAATTAGTAAGTTTAAATATTTGAATTTAAACTATAGAAAATTGAATTGAATTAATTAATTAATGGTAATTAATCAATTAAGGTTAATTAATTAAATAAAATTAATTATTTAATTAATTTTGGGAATTTGATTAGATGATTTGGGGAATGAATTCAAAGGAAAATAGATGATTAATTAATGATTAAAAAACCATTAATTAATAGATGAAAATTAGTGTTTTTAATTTAAAGTCGCAAGCCTGTCCATTTTTGGGTATCTACAAAGGGATAAATTTTTGAGGCCACTGATTCACCCCCCCTCTCAGTTATTACTAACAATTGGTATCAGATCTTGTGTACTTAGAAGGAAGGTTTCAAGACCTAAGTCAAAGATCACAAGATGAACAGACGAGATGTGCCCAAGTTGAACAAAAATAATTTTACTTCATGGAAAAGCAAAATAAGACTCCACCTATCAGGTATTGGTAATGATGTTACTCAATTCCTTGAAACTGGATATGTGTTTCCCACGGGAGCACCAATAGTTGAACAAATGAGAGAGAAGCATGAACATAATGACATGATGATAGAGCTTTCTTCCTCACTCTCCAATGTTAAATTTGAAGATGTCAAAGAATGCAAATTTGCAAAGCAGATGTAGGACAAATTGAAGCTTGTACATGGTGGTGACAAAAATGTTTTGAGAGCCAAGGCAGAAAGCCTTAGAGGAAATTTTGATGATCTCAAAATGAAAGGAGAAAACATCACTTAGTACAACACAAGAATTAAAGAGGTTGTCAATGCTATCCGAGGAGTTGGAGGTGTACTAGAGGAAGATACAATGATAAGTAAAATTCTAAGAACCTTACTGCCTACCTATGCTATTAGAGTATCTGCCATTCAAGAAATGAGACCAGTAGCAAATAGCAATGTTACTCTAGACAGTTTAATTGGAAGAATGATTTCATTTAAAATGAATAACTTTGATAATAGTGTCTTACCAAACATAGAGTCTGTGCATTCAAAACTTCTATGAGAATAAGTAAATCAAGTCATAGAAACACTATAAGAAAAGATAGTGATAGTGAAAATGAAGAAGATGATCTTGATGAAATTGAAGAACTTATGGCCAGAAGAATGCAGAGAGGCAAAGGTAAATATAAAGGTAAATTACCACTTGTTTGTTTTAATTGCAAAGAGATTGGACACTTTGCTGCAAGATGTACTAACAAAAGAAAAGATGACAAAAGTAATGACAGATCTTTTGAGAAAAGGTCTGACAGAGGTGATTACAGAAGCTACCGACAATCAAAAAGAAGAGATATCCGAGACTACAAGGACAAAGGAAAGAAGGTCAGCTACCTAGCAAAATGCAAGGATGATGATACTGACACCGAGTCTGATGAAGATATTGAGATGGTGTTTGTGGCTGTAAAGGATGATTTAGATGATGATGAAGAAAGGTATGTAGAAATAGCTCTCATATCTAAAATTATTTAAAATGATGTTTTCATCATAGATATTGGATGCACTCATCATATGACCGATGATAAGCAAAAGTTTGAGACTTTTGAATACTACAAAGGTGGATCAGTAAGAATGGGAAATGACACACCTTGTCCAGTTGAAGGTAGAGGAACAATAACGTTGAATAACCAGATAAAATGTGAGAATGCCTATTGGGTAAATGGATTCAATTATAATCTATTGAGTGTTTCTCAGCTAAATACTTTAGGTCACAAAGTAGCATTTGAAAATAAGAAGGCAAATATATTCAACAAATCTAGAAATCTGATTGGTACCGGGTGAGCAGACAAAAGGTAACTTATTCTATCTGAATGATATTGATTCCACTTGTTTGATTGCTATGAACGAGGACATATGGTTGTGGCACAAAATATTGTGTCATGTGAATTTTGACAACATGATTAAAATTAGCAAAAAGAGAAATGTCAGAGGCTTACCGACAATGACCAAGCCCGACAACATCATGTGTAAAAATTGTCAAAAAGGTAACATGACAAAGTCTAGTTTCAAAAGAAAAATTCATACATCTGATGCAATTCTAGAATTAGTCCATACTAATTTATTTGGACCCGAGGACAAAGAGTTATTATGGAGATAGATATTTTATTCTCTTTGTTGATGATTACTCTAGAATGATGACAGTCATATTTCTAAAAGATAAATCTGAAGCATTGAAGATGTTTAAATGGTATAAGGCTTAGGTAGAGAAACAAAATGGTAAGGATCTAAATTTTTTAAGATCAGATAGATGAGGTGAGTTTATATCAGATGAATTCACTAACTTTTGTAATGAGCATGGTATAAAAGACAGGTTTCTGCACCAAGAACACCACAACAAAATGGGATTGCTGAAAGAAGGAACATATCAATAGTTGACTGTGCTAGAACACTGATGATAGAAAAAGGAATCACCCAAATATTTTGGAGAGAAGCTGTCAGCATTGCTATTTACACACTAAACATAATACAACTAAAGAAAGACACCAAGAAGACACCTTATGAGCTATGGTATAGATACACACCCAATGTGAGTTATTTCAAAATTTTTGGCAGTCAATGTTATATCTTGAAAGATGGTAGAAATAGAAAACTTGACTCCAAGAGTGACGAAGGAATTTTTCTAGAGTATTCTACCAAGATCAAGGCTTAAAAATGTCTAAACAAAGCCTCTAAGAAAATTATTGAAAGTGCAAATGTAAAAATAGATGAATTTGCAGAGAAGAATGAACAAGAAAGCACTAAAGAACCAGAGGACTACAATAAGTTCACTTTCAACAAGGAACCTGACACTCTACCCTACCAACAATGTAGAGCATCTGAGCTGCAAATCACTACTCCAGAACATTAGGCTACAAATATCGATGGTCGGGATAATGATCAAGAAAATGTGCAAGGTGATGAAGAACAAAATGAAGATCAAAATAATGATCAAGCTAATAGACAAAGGATTGTACCTGTACTTGCAAGATATGTAAGGAAGAACCATCTAGAGGTCCAGATCATAGGAGATAAGAAAGTTGGTACAAGAACAAGAAGTAAGTCTTTAAACTCAAGTTGCTTAATTTATGAGTTTGAGCCAAAATCAGTCAATGCTACACTAGATAATGAGGAATGGATAAGTGCTATGAATGATGAGATTGAGAAGATTGAGAAGAAAAAAACATGGTCACTTGTGCCAAGACTAGATGATAAGAATGTCATCGGTACAAAATGGATATTCAGAAAATAAGCTGAATGAGAATGGAGAAGTCACAAGGAACAAAGAAAGACTAGTATGCAAAGGGTATGCACAAGAGGAAGGTATAGACTATGGAGAAACCTTTGCACCCATTTCTAGGCTAGAAGGAGTGATAATACTACTTTCTTATGCTACATACAAAGGATTCAAAGTATATCAAATGGATGTCAAGTCAACATTCCTAAATGGAATACTTGAAGAAGAGGTATACATTGAGCAACCAGAAGGGTTTGTAGATACATACAAGAGGAACATGGTATGTAGACTTCACAAAGCCTTGTATGGATTAAAAAAAGCTCCAAGAGCCTGGTATGAATGACTTCATTCCTATCTAATAAGTATTGGATTCACAAGGACTAGTGAAAACAACAATCTTTATTTAAAAGAAGATACTGATGCTAACACTTTGATTGCTGAAATATTTGTTAATGACATCATATTTGGAGGCAATTATATGCTATGCAAATCATTTGCTAATGAGATGAGCAAAGAATTCAAGATGTCTATGTTTGGAGAGATCAAGTTCTTTCTTATTCTACAGATCATTCAACAAAGTGAAGGTATTTTAATTACACGATCCAAGTACATCAAAGAGGTCCTGAAGATATTCAAGATGGAAGAATCTAAACTAGTTGGAGCACCAATGGCTACTAGAAGTAAGTTGACAAAGGAGGACAATACAACACAGGTAAATCATACTTCGTACATATCAATGATTGGAAAACTCATGTATGTTGTACACACTAGACCAAATATTACACATGCAGTAGGAATTGTTGCTATATTTTTTGCTAACCCCAAGGAATCACATATGACTGCTGTGAAAATAATTCTAAGATATCTGAAGAATACTAAGGAATTAGGCTTATGGTATAGAAGAGAAGGAAAATTTGAACTAAAGGTGTTTATCGGTGCTGATTGGGCTGGAAATCTTGATGACCGAAAGAGCACAACTGGAGGAGCATTCTTTATGGGTGACAGACTTGTCACATGGATCCGTAAGAAGCAAGGATGCATCTCTCAGTCTACTGTAGAAGCAGAGTATGTTGTTGTTGATACAAATTTCTCAAATATTGCATGGCTCAAACAACTGCTGGAAGGAATGCATATGAAGATCTTAGAACCAGTGATTATCTACTGTGATAACACCAGTGCAATAAACATTTACAAGAATCCAGTCATGCATGCAAAGACTAAACACATTGCAATCAAGTATCATTATTTGAGAGAACAAGTTCAAGAGAAAGAAGTGACACTTGAGTATGTGTAATCAAAAGAACAGCTGGCCGATATCTTCACCAAGCTACTACCCAAAGATACATTTGAGTACCTGAGAAAGAGACTAGGGGTCAAACCCTTGTCTACCAGTTAGTAAAATATTGAAGGCTGCATCAGCCTATATATTATCAGAACATAAAAAATGTTGATGCAAGCAAAGAGAAGAACTTCAAAGCTACATCTATATACAGATAGGTATATATCAGAACCAAGCACCAGAGAATAATGTTGTATTGCTGATGGATAAGAGAAATTCAAGGAATATATTATGGATAAGAGGAAAATGATTATTGGACATGAATGTCAAATATTTAAAATAATTGGCAACAAACACTGTTTCAATATTTGATTGGCATTGTTGTCAAAGGGAGAGAGATTATCCATATTATCACATTCTTTTAAGAAAAGGAAGATAGATTATCCATTATCAGATCACTTCAATAGGGAGAGATTATATCCTAAGGGAGAGAAAATTGTATGAAAGATTACGCAAAGAGAAAGTTGCTGAAAAGAGGACAAGACATCAAAGCAAAAATTGACACGAGAGGAGATTCAACACATTAGAAAATAGAAAGCTGCAAGAATCAAATCTAAGCTAAAATAGAGCTCACCGAAGTTCAAACATTTATCGGTTATCAAACAAAGATTTGTAGTTTGATGAATCTCAATAATTGTATTTCATATTGTATTAGAAATAGTATAGTGTGATAATATAAGTTTTGTTTCCATCAATGCCAAAGGGAGAGATTGATGACATATAACTGATTGAATGTTTGATAATGCTAAAATTGAAGATAATGCAAGGCATTAAATCAGTTAATGGTTTGTATTGTCATTGATGTCAACTTGACATAATCTATACGGTCATGTACATAATGCCAAAGACTTTAGAGAATCAATGGAACAAAGGTTATGCTTTCAGTAATGCATAAAAGTCAAGTATTCACTAAGTGATAGACAACACTGATGGAGTGCACACCATCGGTAAAGCCAAAGAAGAAAAGTCACAGTGATACCTGACGTACTAAAGACAGTGTTGCCCGACAAAGAAAACCACAGGTTTCTCGATGAACTGAAGACAATGTTGCCTGACGAGTAAAAATCCAATGATGCCCGACGCACTGAGATCCCAAAGCTAACTAGAGTCACACCGACAAAACTGGCAGTTGTAACCACTGACTAACTGAAGAGTTGACCGACAGAATAGAGAGTTTAGAAAATGACAAAATATCTAGCTGGAAAGAGCTAAAGATAGAATTAACTGGTTGTTTTCATTGTTTTATTCAACCAGAGTTAAGTGATTGATTTAAAGAAGATTTGTATAGTTGGCAAGAAGATAACTATGAGATAAATTAGGAATTATGATTTAAATCAGATTGGCTGGATTGTTTTTCATGCTAAGAATCAATAATCAAGAAACAACGAATATCATGTCTATATAAGAGACAAGCTTAACTCATTTCCATACACAACAAGGGGAGTGAATAAAAAGAAGATGCTGAAGAGAAACTGATGAAGGATAACTTCATGCAGTACTGATCAATCAAGCTGAAGGAAGGGCTAAGGAATTCTGTAGACACCGACAAATAGTGAGCACAACATCACAGAGTAGAAAGTGTGGAGCACAAAGAATTGAATTGATATATTGATCAGAGAGGTAATGTACTTAAATAGATCTGAAATCTGCAATTCAAGTTGCATTAGAAATAGGTCATTTTGTTTCAGTTTAACCATTGAAGCATCAAGTCTCTTAACAGAGTAGGACTTAACAGTCTTCTATATATTGAGGCACATCCCAAGGAGTGCCAAACAGGTTGATTCATGAAAGTAGCACTAGATTTTCCTAAAGCCTATTGACAGTCTAAGAAAGAGGCTGATTCAAGGATAGTAGCAAACTGACAACCTATATGTATAAAATCCTCTAACAAGGTCACACCTAACAGTGTGTTTTTAACCTTTAACAGTGTTGGCTCTTAACATGGCTCACTTCAGAAGAGTGAAAATTTGGGGTACCGGTCCTAGTGGCTTTTCCCTCAACAGGGTTTCCACATTAAAATCCAAGTGTTATGTGTGTATGGTTTATTACTCTACTATTTTACATTTCACATATGCATTTATGGATATATCGATATACTCTACTTAAAATAGTTATACTGCATATCGGTAATCAAAGAGAATAACGACAGACAAGGAAAACCGATAGACAGTTAATCATTATAAGTATTTCATGGCATGCATCTTGTAGGGACTTAATAATATGAGGTTTATTTCATTGGTTGTTAGTGATTAAAGGATAAATTTTTGAGGCCATTGATTCACTTCCCTCTCAGTTATTACTAACACACACAGCTGGGGATTTCCCCTGTGAAACAGGGTTTGGAACTTGTTGAACCACTGACAACCCTTCAATGGATAATAATTTTTCTCCAGCCAGAGGTACCCGTGGAGGAGCAGAAGTGGAGGCGGTGGGTCTCTTCTCAGGAGCCGAAGAGGTCTTTCCTTTTTTCACAACCGTAGTCCATTCTTCTTTCTTTCCAACCTCCACATTTTTAACAAGAGCTTCCTTTGGCTGCGGCTTGGCCCGAGGAAAGGCCAAAGGGAAGTCCTTGATTTTATGTTCTGCCGACTGACACCTATAGTAGGTGTTTCACAGGTTCAAATAAATAACCTTCTGAGAGAAGGTGTGGGTGCCAAAATAAATCTCAATATAGTCCTTGAGGTCCTTAGAGAGGTCAACCTCTACACAAACATTCTTCTACAGATGAGCATTGGAAAATTTATCATTCTCCATAGTAATAAATTTGCCTAGGGTTTTGGCAATGAAATCAATAAAAGGCCAACATGGCAATGGGAGACCAGGAAAATCAACCTGTTGTATGCTGAATGTGGACTTTTGAATTCAACACAAACACAACATAGTCCTTACACAATCTATGAATTCACAAAGACAAACATGAATTGTTTGCTCTGCAAATGCGATTGAAGCGACCTATTGCCTCCTAATTAGATGTGGATGTTAAAGTTTATCCTTAGAACAAGAGCCAACAACCTGACCATTGCTAACATGGAGGATTTAAGAGTGCAAGAAAATGAGAAAAGCCATTATCTATGAAAAATATGCAATTAGTCTATGAGAAAATGCTCTTAATCTATGAATTGAGAAATGATTAAGCTAGGAAAACGAATTGCAACTAGTCTAAGAATGAATTGCAACTAAGCTATGGAAGCAAAATGTAATTAATCTAAGAAAATCAAATGCTTCTAATCTAGAAATGAGAGTGCTTGTAATCTATGAAAGAAATGCTTTTAAGCTAGAATTGAATTTGCAATGAATCTAGAAAGCTTGAAAGTACAAAATTGAATTGTTAGCCCTATAAGTAGATCATAAATGAAAGCTAAACATATTCAATTCCAACTGAAATTATACTAATTATGCAAAAATGATCTAAAAGCATGAAATCAAAGATAAATTTCCTATAGTAATGATGCTCTCCAAAAAGTCCTTTTTTAATGAAGAAAAAGAGGTCCAATTTATAGAAAACCATGGAAAGAGAATGACGAGTTTCTTGAAAAGAAACAGTTGTCTCTTCATTCTCCAATTGAGACAAATAAGCAAAGATTATTTAAATAAAAGAATGAATTATTGATACATAAGTGTCCTTTCACATGGAATTATGAAATTCCCTTTTGAGGATAATTCATTCAATAATTAAATAACCTTTCAATTCCTTCTATGTATATTAGCCAAAGGGGGTGGGATTGATTTAATTAAAAGCACTTAGGACTTTAGGATTAAATCAATTAATCATAGGGATTTTTAGCTAATAATCATTTGAGAAATAGGAATTAAATGTAATGTCAGATTTATGCAAATTTGGGTTTTCTGCATTTGAAACTCAGTCAATTAAAGTCAATTAGGAGAAGAATTTGCCTAGTACAATAGGACTTCGAAGATAAGAAAATGCACCAAAATTGATTGAAATATTAGGTGCCAATTTTGGGGTGTTAAATTTTTCCCCTCTTTGAATTGATGTGCGAGCAATGCATTGATTCAAAGAATAGTCTGAAGTGAAGAACATAATCGGGGTTAGATTGCCCCAATGTCCACTGAGAGCTGATGAAGATCCAGGACTATCTTCAGAATCAGGGTTAGATTGCCCCAATATGAAGGTAAGCCCTCCAAGATCCAGGTTAGATTACTTAGATAACGGTTTAAAGAGGTTTTTGAGAGTTACCTTCAGAATGAAGCGTAACTTTTAGGAATTAGGGTTAGATTGCCCCAATACCCAATGAGATTTCAAGAATCATCTCTAGAACGAAGCTTAGTCGCCCAATATCTAGGTTAGATCGCCCAGACACTGGTTAGATTGATATCTTTCACAAGACTGTCCCTAGATCAAGGCTCATCCTTCAGGAATCAGGGTTAGATCGCCCCAATGCCTGTCTCAAAAGATAATCAATTTAGGACTGTCTCCAGAATGAAGCGTGATTCTTGAGGATCTAAGTTAGATTGCTCAGATACCTAGCAAGATAGATAATGAGATGTGAGATTCAAGATCATGGAATATCCAATTTTGACCATAAGGTACGAAAAACTAAATATGCCCCAAGTGATGAGATGCCCCTAGCAATGAGGTCTTTAGATTCAGATTGATTCGAGAATAATGCAAAAAGGTTCAATGATGCAATCATCCTGCCCCCTCGGGAGCGAAATCGAAAGAAGACACATCATAAAGATGAGAGCGAGAAATCACAGAAAAGATAGATCAAGAGAGAGCATAATTGTTTTAGAGTGATCGAGAGGTCTTTATTGATTAGGTTTGACCATAGTTGACTAGAATTGACTTTGATGAAAAGATTGTAGAAACTGAGAAAATGATGACTAGAGATAATCTTGACAAGGAACCAGCATCAGAGAGTTGACTGCACAAATGTTCGATCACGTCGGTCCCATAATTTTAAAATGTAATTTTGAGCTACTTAGGAGTGTCAGATTTTGATTTCGATCACGAAAATGGATCTAGAATGGTTCGATTAGCCAAGGGTGCAATTTTCGCAGAAAATGGAGCACTTTGAAAAATTAGGTCAAAGGCTATATAAGGCTCAGAGGGGTCCTTTTCAAATCATTATTCACCTTTGACTTTAGAGATGGCGAGAGTTCCAACTGACATTGAGAGCATTCTTATGCATATGCATCGATTTGAGCGCACCAGACGACACAACCGACCAGCGGAGTATGACGCACCTATGAGTATTCATAACTCGATCCTATATTTCTGCAAAATTTTTATCGTTTTTAGCATTAGTTGCATGTTTTTAGCTTTTTATAACATGGTTTTTCCAAGTGTCACGCGAGGAAATAGTTTCCTCGTGCCGGGCCTGATCGCCCTTCGCGCAAGAAAACTGTTTCCTCGCGTGGTTTGGGGTTTTCGCACGCGGGCCCCTCATCAGAGCTCGCACGAAGATTGCGTGCGAGATGCGCAAGATTCCTAGAATCTCGCGCGAAGAGACATCCCGCTTCACCCGAACTTTCTGGCAGCAGAGTTTCCTCATGCAAGAAAATAGTTTTCTCACATGAGAAATGACAAAAGACCAAAAAGAGTTACTTTCTTGCATCGCAGATTCAACCAGTTGAACTGTATGTCGAGTAGTTTCGTAGCTGCATGTGTTGTCTTTTGCTTTGAAAAATCATCATTGTTGAGATACTGATCCCATTTTGTTCCTTTGTGTTGCAGTTCGATCTCCCAGATATCAGTTTTAGATCCCATCATCATGTCATGGGTGAGCTGCTACAGAGATTATCAGACGCTGACGGGGCCCACATTGATGGGTTAGGATTGACATATCTGCGTGATGTACCTGATATTCAGGTAAATCACAGATTACTTGGTGGCTTAGTTGAGCATTTCCATTCAGAGATGAATACCTTTCATCTGCCACTAGGAGAGATGACTGTGACTCCGGAGGATATATACCAGATATTGAGAGTGCCTTTCCATGGAGCTCGCGTTGAGTACTACACGCAGCTGAGAGATAGGACACAGGCTTTGAGGGCCATATTTCAGGATCAATTGGTAGTGGGCCAAGCTATCTCATGGGAGGAGTTGATATGCACATATGGCTGAGATTATCCATTGGCAGTCATTCTTACATTGTTTCTGAGCTGTCATTTGGTACCAGATCATTGTCAACACAGTTTGGAGTGTGGCTGGGGCATTATGCTCTAGAAGATGCTAGATGTACCTGCAGTGATGGATGGATGGGGCGAGTGTATACTTTCCCAGATGTATCATGAGATGCATGAGGTTGTGTATCGGGGTGCCCGCACTATGGCAGTAGGAGTAGTTGTATTGTAGATCTGGGCCTGGGAGGACCTTCCCGTATGTAGGCCGATTTTCCATGATACGCGGTAGCCATTACAGCCATACATTTACAAATATGCCAGTTTGATGACCCAGCCCGCGCTGGGTAAGACTGAGCAGTGGTGAGGACAGATAAATGATATGGCTGCAATGATATGGCGACCATGGGCTGCTACTGAGGTCTGGGACGATGCTCACCATGAGTTGTCATACATGTTCTATTCGCATCCTCTTATAGGGCATACCATCACAGTCATTGAGTGATTCTTGCTTACATGCATGTTGTGCCAGTTTGGGAGGCCTCAGGATGTGTCTCTTGAGTACTGCACATATGCCCGATTCATCGATGAGATGAAGAAGGGGTGGCAGAGGCTGCTGGATAGGGGGCGTAGCATGATAGATGCCCGAGTACCGCCATCTCAATGGGATTATATCGCAGTCGTGACAGATGTAGGTGTGCCCCTGCATATAGAGATCAACTCTTGGCCCATCCATTTCCTAGGTTCACATCGCCAGTGGGCCAGATTCCTCCAGTGGTGCAGCCACCAGTACAGCAGCAGGCACAATAGGTTCCTCCTCTAGGACAGAAGCCTCAGGGGAAGCAGCCACAGCAGCCGCCTATACAACAACAGGATAGAGTGGTACAGCCACAAACATAGTAGACTGCTATCCCTGTGAGGCCTATGGGATCAGATGTAGGTGCTGGCCCTAGTGGTATCCAGGATAGAGCTACAGAGCAGGGTGATGATACTGCCATGGCCGATGCAGTTCTGACTAATGCTCCAGTAGGAAGATAGGTGACCCAGCTACAGGAGGCTCTTTGTAGAGCGAGGGAGAGAGTGCGATAGACACAGAGGGAGCGGGATGACCTTCACATATAGGTGGTCATCAGAGATACACAGATATTTGAGTGGGACCGGGAGGTCCTAGAGTTGCGAGAGGCACTGGCTAGAGCACAGTTGGATATTAGATATGAGGCTGCTCAGGCATCCTATTACTATGCTGCATATACTCTTGCAGTTCTTGAGGCAGCTGATCAGATTCTTCCTTTTTCAGAGTATGTTGGCGCTCGGGCTGTTCCACAGGGGCCACCTCTAGCAGGACCACCTCCACAGGGTCCACCTCCAGCAGGACCACCTCCACAGGGTCCACTTCCATAGCAGCAGGGGATGCCCCCACCTCCACCTCCTTTAGGTGGTTAGGTTATGATGCATTTTGTACCACCATTTTGACCTATTGTGCTCGAGTAGCACCCTTGTATATTCAGACCGATCGATATATATATGAGCTCAATTTTTTGGCATCATTGTACATGTGTATATATTGTTTTAGATTTGTGTATGAGATGATTTCCTATATGATTTAGATGTATGAATTAAGAATGCAAATGTTTATGCATGTGTTTTATTGATGTATGAAAATGCTATGGTAACTGCTATGTATGATTTGAGTTATGTTTATAATGGATGCACATGAAAAATGGATATATATGTATGCAAATGGATTTTATGGAAATGCCATGAATGGAGTGCAATGGTACTAATCATCTCATGCAGGGCCTTCACAATATACAATAGCTACTAGCCAAAGAAGGATGGACACAAAGATCAAGAACGAGGATCGCACACTCATGCAGTCAAGAAGAACCATGATGAAAGATGAGGACCTTGAAGAATGAGAAGACAAATAAAGAGAGCACCAAAACTGCTACAATGCAAGCCTAAAATGCGAATGCAAGCCTACAATGTAGATGCAAGCCTAAGCTAAATGCAATCCTAGGACTTTGGTTGTTGGACTCATCGTATTTATCATCATCGGGTGCTTTGGATCATCAGAGTC
>MU227035.1:2728042-2750462 GCA_018584345.1 Thuja plicata
AATCTTGATGAGGAAGACACTCTCGATGATCCTATTGATCTTAGTGATGAATATGAGACCGTTGATCTTGATAATGATTTACCTCATATGCTTTCAACTCAATTAACAATTACACCTAGTAATGAACCTTGTGATTCTCAAGAGGATCCTTGTTTGGAACTGGCTATCATTCCTATTATATTGGATATAGTCCCTCTTGTGAGTTGCCCACCTACCCTAAATAACATAAACCAAGATGGGGAGGGTTGAAAACATGCTTGAGTGGATCATCCTTTATGGTAGCCCTTTTTGTAATGTGCTTCCCTGTAATATGTTTCTAAATGTTTGTTAGATTCTTTCATACGACCCTTGTTACTTTGTTGGTATAAGGTGATAAAAAAATCAAAACTGTTGTTCAATTCCTCTATATGTATCTACATTCTTCTATATGGTTCTTCATGTTATGTTGTACATGTGCTATTGTTTGTAATTGTGCTCCTTGTACAATCTGCTTGGATCTGCGACATGGTAGCACTAATTCTTTTTGGTCTCCATGTTGTGGTCTAAAAAGATTCCTCTTCATAAATTCTTAAGTTTCTTTCCTCCTTTGTGATTGTAGTTCTTCTTTCTTTGGGGAATGATGTCAATTCATTTGCAATAATATTATATTTTCTATGTACATGTTATCTTATGATCATAATGACCCCACATTAGGTAGATCCCTCTTGTGTTCTTATGTATGTTTATGTTTTATTTCCCTTGATTTGTCTTCCTTTGGGGGCATCTCACAGTGGAAACGTAATCCATAGAGTTGCTGATGTTTCTATTAAAACCATTGCTCCTGTAAAAGTGTTAGAAATGAATTTAATGTGGGGCATACACTCTACTCACTTTTTGCATGCACGCACATTCAAAATAGTTTTCAAAGATTCAAAAATTTTCCCTTTATGGATTAAAAGAAACTAATCCTTAAAGCATGGTCATTTTTACTTTTTTAGGATCTCTTGATCCCTCCAGTTTAAAATTTACATGGATCTCTTGATCCAGCCAGTTTTTCAATTTACAATGATTTGATCCCTTTAAGAATGGATCTCCTTGATAGGTTGACTAGTGAGTAGCCACATTCACTAGGCAGTTCAACTCCATCTTTCCAGTAACGCCTTTTGTGTGGTTCATAATGAGACATAAGTTCTCATTGGGTGAGATAATCACACCATTTTCTCTCTCTACTTAACTAAGTGATGTCTCTCTTATCAAGATATTAGGGTTGATAAGGACTTAAGTCCCTTGGGGGCTTAAGGGTTTCTTTATCCCTTTTGGATTCAATAAGATTGTCTTTTCTGCATATTCTCCTTTACCAAGAGTTTGTGTTGAACTCATACTCTTGCTAAAGTGGGGGCTAAATGTATAGTTGGAAAATGGAAGCACTTCCATTATAGATGTGTTTAGCCTTTCGAGTAAGTGGTTTGGGGTCATGGAAGGCTCCTTGAATGGGTTCCTGATCTTCACATGGTTTCCCCCTATTCTGTCCCTCTTTCCACTCCTGTTTAGCCCAATTTATGAATTCTGGACTGCAGATTGGTGATTCTGGGCTTTAGGGTCAGGGTCAACCTTTTAGGTCTATGTTGACCTCGACCCTAACCTAGGTCAGGGTCGACCTCGACCTTGACCCAGGGTTCAGATCCTGGGGTCTCACAAATTTTGGAGGTCGACCTTTGCAAAAAGTATTTCCCACTTCTGGGTCGGCTGTTTCAGGTTCCAAAGCATTGATTCCTAAATTATATTTAATATAGGTCCTCTCCTAGGGGTAAAGGCTTTAATGGGAATTTAATCCTCCTATGTAGGCCTCCTTAGAAGATTGTNCCCTAATTCCATATAAAAGGGAAGCTTTCTCTCTCATTTTCTCTAAGTCTTCTAAGCATCAAGAAGTGATACTAAGTTCTCTATTGAAGCCTATGCATCCTTGAGAAATTGAGAAACATCATCAAGAAATATTTCAAGAAAGCATTCATCCATTCAAACATCCATTTTCATGAAGGAGATCCATTGGAGGCCATTGAAGGATTCAAGCTACATAGTGCCCTTTTGGTGATCTCTCCATCCGCCTTCTTCCAAGCCTATTCCAAAGTCAAGAACCCATTCAAGACTTGGTTTTGGAGATCTATTAGCAAGAGATTGAAGACATCCTATCTTTTTACATTCCACATTTTGAGGTGTACTTGTGGATTCAAGGATTCGAATCCGCCACAAGGACTTTCATAAGCAAGGTGAATTTATGCATTTGCTTTGTTTACTTCTGCAATTTCAATTATATATTTGAGGTTAATTCCAAAAGTGGGGTTTGACTAAGGAAAACCCCTCCCCCACAACAAACAATCTCCTTTTTCTTGCAGGTACAAGTGCAGAACAATGAATTATAACCCAGATCTTGATACCCTTTTTAGCTTTCTTTCAGACGGCGCGAACAGAGTCACTTTCAAATCTGTGCAGGACATGTTCGACATTATTGGGTCAGGGTTGACATTTGTGGGTCAAGGTTGACCTTTTTCATAAGATGACATTAGAACAGAAAAATATTTCTAGGTTTTGTTCATCTCTGCGTTCCGGTTTGGGATCAACTATCAGTTTTTCCAGAAACTCAATACAGACCTCAGAAAATAACATTCTTTGATCTGCAATATTTCAAGGTTAGTGCATTTCTCCCATTCCTTCAATTGCTGTCATATATCATTTCTATACTTTTAATTAAAAAATTTTAAGGTATCTCCTTTGTTATTCTCCTTTCCAAATAGTTGATTCATTTGTGCATTAGCCCTTCCTTGGGGTTGATCAACTTGGATCTCCCATTTGTGCATTTGAGGATAAAAAGGAATATCTATCTTCTCCTTAATCACAATTGAAATATACAATCAATACCATTCAATTAAATATAAAGTAAAGGAAATCAACAATTAACAATCAAACTACACATCTCACACCGCAATTTGATCCTTTACAATTTCTATATCATTTGGTGGGTAAAAGTAAAATTATATGGAATGTGTGAGGAGTGCAGATGTGCATTATGTTGCAGGATGTTGTTATGGTTTAGCTTCCACTTGTATTGGGGTTTTATTGATATTTATTTTTATGCAGAGAAGAGTATGTATGCAAATGTCTAGGTTCTTTGAAGGGGTCAGAGAGCTAGCGTCTGCCAAGATAGAATAGATAATTAGTTTATTCTCCGATCCTTGGGTCATACATACTCATTTTGTACATGAAAATTGGTCAGAATCCCTTACTTGAATTGGATGGTGACAATACATGGAGGTCACACCATTTTGTGTTAGCTGAAGTTAGTGTGAAGAATAATATCGGGTAAGCTAATTATTGAGTTTTTTTTCCTGAGTTGTCATGGTTCAAGTATTCAAATAATTAGCGACCACAAAATGTTAGTGCGGGAGCAATGCATTTCCTATGTAGGCATTATGCAATGCGAGATGTTATTTTGAATAGTGACATAAACTATGGGGGTGTATGCATGGAAAAAGTACATATGTGCATGCTATGGTCTTTCAATAATGTGTTTTGAAGACGTTTACAGGTTCAAACTTGATGTTTGCGTATTGAGTTTGTTCTATTTTTTGTTTTCTTTTTGTGTCCTCGTTGTTTTGTCTAATTTATTGTATGATTTAGTGTGGTCTTTTGGTCTTTATGCAAGGACATTGTTTGAAAATAAATTTGGTCTGTAGAGTTTGAAAATTAAAGTTTATCTATATTGGGGTGGTATAAGATTTGGTAGTACGTCAGAAGGGTTTTTATACGGAGATTCCCTTAGGGAAGGAAATAGTAATAGTATGAGATCATGTTTGTTCTTCAATGTTAGACATTTGGAATGGGCATGGTACTATAAAATTATACTTGAATAAATTTTTGGAGTGTTTATACAGGAAAATTATATAGATGTTGTACTGTCCATCTATATTGTATGAAATGATGTCCATTGGTTCTAGAAGAAGAGGAAACAATTTTGTAATTAGGAATTTTTTGTGTTTGACGTTTGTTAGATGTTTTTGGTCAAAAATTAACCTGATGGGTGTACTTAATTAATTTTAAGTTGTTGTGTTTGAATATGAGACTTTTGTAAGGATAGTGTTGGGGGCAATGTCAAAGGAAATGACATGTGGGGTTTTTGATCGTGGAAAAAATGCATGTACTATACAATTGACATCTAAATAGTTTGTCAAATCAAGGGTTGAAAGTAATATAAGATCTTATTTCCATATGCCTTATATTTGTTTTTCAATTTTAATTAATGAATGAATTAGTAAGTATTTTATGTTGTAAGTTGATGTATTTTTGAACATGCCTTTTTTCAATTGAGTTTAAGTCTGAGTGTTACGATAAAGTGGGTTAAAACATTGGTGATTGATTACATCGTGAGATGTTGACTGAGGGTCAGGTGAAAGGATAAGTTAGGAACTTGTGAAGTACTAAGCATAGATAAATAAGTAGCATTGAGAAATAGTGTCTTTTGTATACAATGTATGGAATTGTGGTTTGTGTTTTATCTTAGGTTTGGGTTTTGGCTTGTTTTGGGGAAGTGCATAAATTTGGTTTGTTTTCTAACTATTCAAGTCTTGAGCCCTTCAAAGTGGATGTGGGAAAAGAAGAAACAATGTTGTTATGGGTCAAAATTTTTTGCGTTTGACATTTGTTAGATATTTTGGGTCAAGAATCGAGTTGATTAGTTTAGTTAATTGATTTTGAGATGATGTGTTTGAATAGGAAACTTCCTTGAGGACAATGTTGAGAGAAATGTCAAAGGAAATGACATGTGGGGATTTTGACCGTGTATAAAATATAGATATTGGCAAGTGATGTCTAAGGAGTCTATTCAAGTAGGGGCTGTAAATTATGTGAGCTCTTATTTCCATATGTCTTGTATTTGTTGCTCAATTTTAATTAATGATTGAATTGGTTAACTTTGGTAAATTAATTTAAAATGTTTATAAGAAGCTAGGATCTGTGAATGGGATGATAATTATTGTCGTGTTTTCATGGCCAGAATTAGGATTTGTTATATAAATGTAATGAATAAGTGAATTTTGAAAAGGGACTCTATGGAGTTGGTTGGATGACTATTTGTTGAACTCTTGATTGGTGTGAAAGGGACATGTTTACTATTTGATGCAATCATATGGCTTTATATAGTGGTCGTGTCTGCCATCTATTTGTTTCTTTTTGCATATTAATGGTAGATTAAGAGTGTGCTAATATAATGGTCATGAAATAAGTGCTATGGATTTTTTTTTTGATGGGAAATAATTTGATGTATTTTTTAACATAAATTTGTTCAAATAAGTTCAAATGTGGTGATCGATTATAAAATTTCAATATCACATATAAATATGGTTCTCCATACATTTTATTCTAGTTTGATTCAAATGACTTTAAGTCTGAGTGTTAAGAAAAAGTGGGTAAAAATATCGTTGATTGATTATATGATGAGAGGCCAATGGAAGGTCAGGTGAGCAGATAAGTTGGAAACTTGTGAAATAAAGAAGTTATAAGGTGTGAAGGTTTGAAATTCACATGATGGTTCTCATAAGGGCTACTAAGCATAGAGAAATAAGTATCATGCATGAATAAAGAGTGTTTATTGTATAAGGTGTATAAAATAGTCATCTTCATTTTATGTTACGTTTGAGTTTTTCCTTAACTCTATTGGAAGTCCATAGAATCAGTTGGTGGGTTATCTATTGAACTCTTGAACCATTCAAAGTGGATGAGTTTGTATATTGAGTCGAGCCTAGAGTTGTTTCACGATTAAACAAGATGATTAGTCACGTTGTCCTTGTTATCTTACCTTTTAATAGTGTGTTGCAATATTTTTTAAGACCATTTTATTCAAATGTGTTGCAACTATGAGTCCTAGAACATAATTGATTAAAAATACCAGTGATTGGTTGTATTTTATTTTTATAGGTTTAAAATTGAATATTACATGTACATAGAGAGATACATAAATGTAGGTGGTGTTAAAACTTTTTTGTTTTCTTTTTTTGAGTATAAGGGCCAAGTCAAAAATATTTTATGTTGTAAAACAAAATTTACATCTAAGAGCATAGGGTTGAACAAAGTTTCAGGCCATTTATGGTTTCACACCAAAATGCGCAGAATTGATCAAAACTTTTCTAGAAATTTGAATCACATTGGTTGCCGATACCATGGGTAGGTCGTACATTCTCAAAATTTAATCTACTCCATCTATGGGGCACGTCGTACATTATTACTATGTTCATGTGTTAGGTGGGTTTGTGCTATTTTTTGGTTTTGTATTTCAATGCATTGTTTGTCGTCTCTATTCATTTTTATTTGACATATTCTTTCCTTAGGTCATTACCATGGATTGTTTGTTGATTGCTACTACAATTCGATCAATAAATGGTGGATATATTGTTTTGAGGCCATTTACTTTAGATTTTTTCATACAAGAAATTGGCATTGAGTGAAAGAAAGTCTGAGCAATTCAAAATTGTGTTCTCTGATGGAACCTATATGCAACTGGCCATATTGCCAAAAACATTCAGCAATCTCTTCTTTTTGGACACACTGAAGATATGATAGATAATTTGTTTGACAACTTATAAATGTTCAAGCATTGGTGATTTGAGGTAGGTTTTATATTTTTCATTTAATATATGTAGTGCTCTTACATGTGTATTTTGATATTTTGTAATTGGTATTAACTATTAGTCACCTTGTCAAAAAGGACTATAATTGTTTTCAGTTTAGATATCATATGTTATATTCATGATGTCCTTAGAAAACTGAAATACCTATTTCAATTATAGAAAGAAGGCATGTAGTCAAATAAAGTTACCAGTCCATCTAGTCACGTGATAAAGTTTGGTATTCACATGCAACTGAGGCAAACAAGTGTCATTGATATGACCATTCTTATACATTACTTGAATCCCTATCAAAGTAGATGAACCATCAAGAAATGAGTTGTTGAGAGGGCTTTTAGGCATGTACCATCAGGGATACAAGTTGGGTGTTTCTAAATGACGCTGATTGAAAGATGGGAGGAACTAGGGTTCCTATCCTCACAAAGACTTGGATATCGGGTCATTACGATGTTGGATAGCTAAGTTAGAGACATGACTATTAGTTCAAGGGGATTGCTAGTTAGATGATTTGAACTTGTGAATCCTAGGAACAATAACTTCAACAAATTACAAAGAAACATAAAAAGAGAGATCAAGATTAGAAAAGAGCTAAAATAATAACATTATCTCTTCAACATGAAAAATCATCAAACTAAATCCAATAAAAGTGTAACACATTGACCATTAACATACATAATTATCAACCATTATACATTAAGGAAACAAGATTATTCTATAAAACATCCGTTAATTACTAACACAAAGAACTAATAATATTCTTGGATAAAAAATAATATAAAATGAAACATATAGCATTCATTGATAAACAAAAATGCTTGTGGAAGGGAAGTATTGCATTTTTATTTGCATTAATTACCAAAAATATACCAACAATCACTGAGTCTTTGCATACATCTTTAAGGGAGTACAAATTCAAACTAACACTAAGAAAGGAAATGCAATAGTTGAGAAACCATTCTATTATCTACTTAAGGTACCTCAAAATCATCAATTTTGTGGACCATAAGACCCAAATCATTACATTAATAGGGAATAAGTCCTTATATTTCAGATCCCAAGAAGAAAGAGAGAGAGAAAGAGACAAGAAGAGATTATGAGGTTTGAATCCAGAGGGAGAAGTTGGCTTGAAAGTCTTCTCTTGTACTTTTTCCTTCTCCTAGAACCTATATTTGTGTCTTTAATGTTGGATCAACTATTTATCCCTTTGTTAGGTACTTGTACCTTGCCTTCAATGTGGAAATGACATCCCATCAGCAAGGTAGATGGAATATGTGGGATGCATTTTCACTTGTCACTTCAACTGACAATTGTATGATACCTCTATGATAGGAACCATGTTTGCACTTTGAAGTGCTTAAATGTGGGTGAGAGGATGTTTGTTGTGGTAGGTCTACCTAGATGTTACACTTGAAAATCTCATTCCAAAAGAATGTCAAAATAGGAAAATTTAGTGTCCTGGAGTCCCCCAGGATCAATGAATAAAGGAATGAATGAAATAATGTGGGGACCAATCACCTCGAAGAAGCCTGATTTTATGCTTCAAAATGTGTAAGGCGAATCCTCAAAGACTCCTCATTTGGACCATCCACCCATTCAATCTTGAATCGGGCTTACTCCAATATGTCCTTTTCTTCATCTACCCATGCCTTCATCTTCAGAACTATTTTATTGACATATGTTACAAAATAAATCAATTGAATACACTCATCCATAACCTATTTTTCAAAATTTTGGGAGGGACCAAATTTCTCCTCCAACTACCCCTCAAAATTAGCTAACAAAGAATTCAAAATTCCCCGACTATTGACAATGTCTGGGTGGGAGCCAATCATATGGTATACAAAGGAGTTGAAGGCCACATTTTTCTTTTGCATTAGTAGAGGGTGCTTCACCATGATCTTCTGACAAAGCTCAATAACATCAATTTTGAATGAAAGCTTCCAAAGACTCAAATCTGCTAAATCTTTAGCCTCGCCACCGAGGATGTCAGCCACAATTAATCATCTCTCATGAGCCTGCTCATTTTTTCTAGGCCCTCAATCTACTCTCGGTACTTGGCTACATCAACATCCCAAGAACAAATGTCCACTTGGATGTCTCTTTCCACTCTTATGGTATCAAAGTAAAAATTTAGTGACTCAGAGAGGAAGCCCCATATCTTTTCTAATTTCTCAAAGATTCATTGATAAATAATGAGGACTTTTCTCCTCTTTTTTTTAGGTTCACCATCTCCTCTCGAGGAATGAAAGTTGGAGCTTACATACTAGAACCATGGGAGGCAAGGGGAGAAGACAAATCTCTGATGAAGTATTCATATTGAGTTATTGGGGCCCTTAGCTTTTGCTTTAATTTATGTTCCTTCTTGACCCTCTTCCTTACCATGTTGGTCACATCGTCAAGGTCATCAAGCTTTCCTCATTTGGTTTGTTTTTCTAAACTGATTTGGGTCATCCTATAATCTCTAGGGGTTACCTTTGCCTGATCCCTTCTTGGAGGTACAATGGAAACCTCTACCTTCATTTCTCCTTGTGCTTTTTTTCTCATGGAATATAGGGATTGTGCCTTATTTGTCTTGTGCGGAGGAATGAACTTGACCGTTACCTCATGTAGAGAGATTTGCTTATTCTCCATCCATGTTTTCCTCTTAAATCCAACCTCCAAACATTCCAGCAGGGTTGGGGAGTTTAGATCAGTCTTTGGATTCTCTTGCAAGGTCGCCATTGTCCCACATGGGGCTCCTATTTGTCCGGGAGTGGAGCTCCTTTGGGTCTCTAGTGTATGCTACTATAGAGGATGGGATTTATGAGGAGGAGACATTGGGCTCATAGATGTCAGGATGATGGTTTCTATTGTGCATTCTTCTCC
The DNA here is from genome assembly GCA_018584345.1 of Thuja plicata. Taxonomy (NCBI): domain Eukaryota; kingdom Viridiplantae; phylum Streptophyta; class Pinopsida; order Cupressales; family Cupressaceae; genus Thuja; species Thuja plicata. The sequence continues at coordinate 2,737,561 of MU227035.1, forward strand.
CATATGAGAACTATCTTTTTCCTCCATTTCTTTTTCTTCTTCATCCTCCCTTTGTTTCTAAAGTTGTTCTCGCAGCTTGGCGGGATCCTCTCACCTTTTCTTCTTTGCTACCTCCATGCTTCTTTGGAAGGGTTCTTCTTATTTCTTTTTTACATTCTCTCCTCCTTAGATTTGCTACTCCTTTTTTTCCTTCTACACTTTAACGAGGCACACATGTTCTATCTCTTCCTATTCCTCCTCTTCCATATTTTGCAACCTTTCTTTCTCTTCTTGTACCTATGATGTGTAGGCCCAACAAATTTCTTCTGCTTCTTTTCTTTTGTTTTCCTCTTCCTGCTTTCTCTTTTCTTCTTTTTTTTCTTCTTGGAGGAGGTTTTCCTAGTCCTCTAGAGTCAAGACCATATTAAATTCCTTAGCCTTTGTAGAGGTATTTCCCTCGTACTCTCATATTTATTCTAGAACTAGCTCCTCAGTGGAATAAATTGGTTGCTGGCATGAAGGAGTTGATGTCTTTGGGAATGGAACTTATTTAGGAAGGCCCAAGATGTTAGATATTGCAAGGACGGGGGATTTAATTTTCCTATAGATCCTTAATCTAGAGTGGACAAGGGGAATATTATCATCAAATGGCATCTCTTAACTATCATCGGCCAAAATGACCAGAATTCATGCCTATTGTGACGAGGATCCCTCCCTAGTCAGGATTGGAATTGTTTAGGCCCATTCATCTACTATTTCCTCCTTTGGAGCACCTATTACTAGGCCCATCTCAGAGAGGAATTAATGCTTGTGGAACCACTTAAAGTCCATAGTGACCTTGTATTCCACTCTGAAGGCCAGTCTTTAACATTGCTACATTTTCTCATCTAATTTCTATTTAAGGATCTTTGGGGGAGCATCCTCAAGGGGGTAAAATTAATTATTCAAGGCCTCTCCATCCTTCATCCCTCCCTTTTCCTACTTCCTTTAATAATTTTTTTTTGTCCTATGGATTTTTCCTTTGACCTTTTGAACATCTTTTGGGAGGTGGAGGTCAAGGTACCTGCGACTCCACTCAATTACATCCACAGAGAGGACCTCTATGTATAAATCCTCTGGCTCATCCAATTGATTGGGAGAGGGGATACTGATCTACCTTGATTTGAAGGAATGTTAGGTCTAGTATCTCACCCCATCAGAGTAAGCCTCAATGACATCCTTATGGAGTCCAAAAGATCTCATTGGTGATGTCATCATTCTACAAGTTTTTTACATCCTATGATCAAAATCGTCCTGCAAACCTACCCAAAATTATTGAATAGTAGGATTGTGTTCAGGGGCAGAGCTTGGGAGTATATTATTTATTAATCTTTATGTGTCGTGGGTTCCCTTGTGTACCCATCCTCTTGTAGGTTCAAACTCTATAATTCAAAAACCACATCCTTGGTGGTGATTGCAGTTTCACACTTGTAATGCCCCAATGAGAAGGGGAAGACCACTTTTGCCTTGTGCTTTATATTCATTAGGCTTTGGGGCTCCAACACTTGTTGGAAAAATTCACCAAAACTATCTATTCACTGTAGTGTCGGGGAAGAACATAGGGCTTTTTTGAGTTATCGCTCAATCTAAAATATATAAGTATTTTGAATTGGACGAACTAGTCCCCCCACCTTTCAACCAATTTCATTGCATCTTGAGAGATTCAAAATCAACCATCTCGGGTCAACATGTTAATCCTATAAAAAAATGTGTTATTGACACACTAAAAGTTGGTTACTGCATTTCCAATTTGTAGTTGTGGGTATAACTCTTGCGGGAAGTCATTTCCTTCTTGGTCAACCATCTCTCCTTGTGTGTCTAGTCTGGAGGGGCATGTCTTCAATGTTGCATTGTGCCATATGAAATAGAAATTCATATGGAACCCATGGGTGTTTTAGACCTATAGTAGTTGGTCATGAAGGCAATCTAATATTATTTGGGCCTAATCAAATAATTCTTTCCCCCAAAGATGGTGGTGATGTAGTAATACATCTAGGGGTGGTAGTGCTTGGATTCTTCCTTTCCAAAGAGCCAGATCAACAAGATGATTATTCCCTAGATGGTGGGCTAGAACTAGGTCTAGCAGATGATATCCGCTATTTTTGCACCATCCTTCCTGCCTGAGATGAACTATTTATTATTGAAGTGTCATTTGTGTGCAACCTCTACATCCATACAATGCAACAACCTCCTCATTGATCATGAGGTTGTTGGTTTTATCTAACAACTATATGATCACATATATTTTATCTTGGGTGAATTTTTCAATGTGGTACCCCTCTGCATTTCTTCACTTCTGAGTAGCCTTGAAGTAATGGCTAGCCAATGTGAGGACTAGTTCCAGAGACTGAATAGTCTGTGGGAAGATGACAACTTGGTGCAAGCTAGATTCATGGAGTTCTCTATAAAATTAGGCCCCTTGAGGTGGGTTCTCCATAGTATCCTTGATGGATCTGAGGTCTATGTTCCTAACCTCTATTTCAATGATATTTTGGATGGTGCACTACAATTTGGAGCCCTGGAGCTGTTATTGATAGACATGCTTCATTGTAGTGGGTGTCCTTTCTAGCTTAAGTTTTACTTTGGATTTCTTCCCAGCAGGGGCTAAGGGTACTTAAGATGCCATTTGAATTCAATATATATATGTCCTACAAGACCCGAAGTCAAGGATTAGTATCATCATTATGCATAAACAATTTTACCCTTTTGTCAGAGATCTTTAGGACTATGGGTTTAGAAAAATGGGTTTAAAATTCCTAAAGTATGGATACCTAAAAAGTAGATGACAAGGATGGGATTCCCAAAACACAGAGTCTGAAGATGTCCCTTATTGGATTAAGCTTGATTTTTTGGGAAAGAGGGACCAAACATGCGGTTTCAGAAATCTACAAATATTTTACCCAAAAATGAGGTAGGCTGGAAATGAAATTCCTAGACCTGAAAGCCTGAAATACCTTTGGCTTGATTTGCCTTACCTTAATTGGTCATTTATAATCCATCAGTTGTTATAAGAGATCTTGGAGAAAGAGGTTCAAAGATCCAGGTTCGGGGATCCATAAACAATTGGTTGCTAATTCTAGGATGAATAAAATAGGATTCCCAGATCCAAAGTAGTGGCTGCCTTACAATGACTAATAGGTTTAATGCTTCACATTTTGGGAAAGGTTCCAGGTACAAATCACTTAGAAGGGTGCAATTCTCAAGGAAATTAGTGGTGTTGAGATCACCTTAGGCCAAAATTCCTTTTGCATCTTATGTTATTACTGCAGTGAGGGAAAGTGGTGCCCTAATTGACTTCATACAACTTAGGGCATGTGGGTAGGGAATTAGTGATCTCTAATTGATGGAATTCTAAAGATAAAATATAGGGCATTAGATTCTAGGGTATAAGAGGTGAATTGACAAACAAAAGTGATGAACCATAAGGCACCTAGGATACAAATTCCATAAGGAAACCCTTTATTTCTAACCTAAAAATAGAAACCCTAAACTATGAAAGCAAGAATAGCATGAGAAAAATGAAAAAGGTGAAAAGAAAAAACAAAACCCTCAAAAAAGAGGAAAATAAATCCTACCTTCTTGAGTGTAGAAGGAGAAACGTGCAAATTCACTAAATAGTAGCAATAAATGCAACATTGGCTAAAAAATTTACAAATAAACTCATCATTAGGAAAGATAGGTCGTAAAGAAGCTTTGTCTCTCTCTTGAATACTTGGTAAGTAAAAGAAAGCTTTACTTTGGGATTTTATAGTTTGTCGGGTTGGGTGCATTGAATGCACTTTGTACTTCATTGCCAACAAAGGGGAACTGGGCACACCAGAGATTAAGACTCTATGATACCGAACACTCCAAATATTTAAAAAACTAATTAAGTGTTATGGAATTCTAAGGTTCCAGTGATCTAGCCAAGGTACCAAAAACAAAAAGGGGAGGACTCTGGGGTCTGGGACTCTAGAGTACCAAGCAAGAAAAAAAATAGTAATGAGCAAGGAAAGAAAAGAGGGACCCAACATATTACAAGAAAAAATGTTAGGACAAGTATTTAGGGCATAACATATGTTAGGACGAGTATGCAGGGGTGGATAATATGTTAGACTTTAACAATTATTCCAAAAGATCCAACCAACAACTTATCTCTCAAATATAATACCTTCAGTTATCCTACAGTCCCAAATTTCATCAAGATGTATGCCATAAATAATCTTAACAAATATAAACTGCTCGGTAAGATATATTGTTTATCTTTTCAGGACTTTACTGAGTAGCAACAAGTAAACTTAGTGTTAACCGACCAATCCAGTTTCAATAATGTGTAAAACAAAATATCATGCAATAAAACATATACACATTTGACACATAGATTTTAACGTGGAAACCCAATATGGGAAAAACCACCTGGGACCAGTAACCCAAAATATTTTCACTCTTCTGAAGTGAGCTAGGTGAAGAGCCAACCCTGTTAAAGGTTACAATAAACACTGTTAAGTAAGACCTTGTTAGAGGATTTTAAACCAATAGTTTGTCTTTTGACCTGGCACTCACTATGTTTTCATCAAGAAAACCTTTTGATACTATTGAGTATCTCAATATAATAAGGACTATTAAATCCCACTCAGTTAAGAAATTTTCTGAATCAATCGTTAAACTGATACAGTAAATGATCTGTTCAAAATGCAACTTTGATTTTTAAATGTTCAGATCTATTATTATTGCAATAATACCTCTCTGATCAATATATACTTCATTTCCTTTACTTTCTTTCTTTGTTCTGCTCGGTAAATGCTCTGTCCTTTGTTTCTCGGTGTCTGCAGAATTCCTTGGCTCTTTTCTTCAATTTGTATGATCAGATCTTCATGAAGAGTTCTATCTTCACACAAATTATACTCAACATTCCTCTTTTTGATAATGAATTCCTTGTCTCTTTATATAGACATGATTATCCACTCAATCTCCTTGTTTTTGTCGTAGATCTCTCCTTGATCTGTAAAACTTGCCATGATTTTCTTTATCCCGTAAAGCTCCCCTTTAGTTTTATTCTGTAAATCTCTCCTTGATAACCATGAATAAAACACACTTTTAATCTCCTTCCTTGCTTTAGCTTAACTGATAATTGATAATAAAATAATCAATCAGTCAATCCCTAAATTTTAGCTCTGCCAGCTAAGCAATTTTGTCATTCTTTAACTCCAGTTATGCTCGGTCATCAACTCCAGTTATGCTTAGTCATTAAATCTTTCTCGGTAACACTTTATTGGTTACTTTAGTGCTCGGTATACATTGTGAATTGCTCGATATTCACTGTCACTCGGTGTATACAAACCTTTTATGTTTTATCGACCACATAAACTTTGTTTCTTCATATCTTCAAGGTTATAAAAATATGTGTATAAAAAATCAAACCATATCAAGTTGACATCAATGAAAATACAATACATTAACAGATTTAATGTCTTGCATTCACTTTTGCAGCTCGATGATCATCAAATTATCATCTTCAAACATTCAATCAGTTATAGTTCATCAATCTCTCCCTTTGGCATTGATGACAACACAATATGAAATATGCAGAATAAAACATGCCATAACATACCAAACTTATTGTTTTATAACCAATTCAAATATTTGAATCTCAGTAAGCTCTTCTAGCTCAGATGTAATATGTTTAATCACTACAAAAAAATGTTTACCATACAACTCTCCCAGTAGATTTGATTCTGCTGTGTGCTCTCCCTTTCTTCATTCCCTTCAATGGATAGGTGTAGCAATTCTATCTTCTAATTCTGTCTCTCCCTTTCATGTAGAATCTCTTCTCCCTTTTCTGGATACATATGCAGTGTTAAATATCTCCATTTCTCTCCCTTTGATGAATGGTTATTTCATTGAATCTTTCTCTCCCTTTGACAATAATGCTAATAAAAAATATATAGCTATGTAGTAGACAACAATATCTCTGGTGTGTGGTCCAGGTAAGTACCTTCAGTGTACTGATATGTCATTGCAGTCCATATCTTATCTCACATCAACATGATTAATCTTTTGATAATGTGTAGGTTGATGAAACCTCCTAGTCATCTTAGTGACTGGTAGACAATGGACGAACCCCTAGTCTATTCCTCAGGTATTCAAATGTATCTTTTGGCAATGGTTTTGTGAATATGTCTACTAGTTGTTCTTTGGATTGTACATATTCCAGTATTACCTATTTCTCTTGTACTTGTTCCCTCAAGTAATGATACTTAATAGATATGTGCTTTGTCTTAGCATGCATCACAGGGTTCTTTGAAATATTTATAGCACTTGTATTATCACAATAGATAATTACTGGGTCAAGAATTTCTTCATTCATACCTTTCAGCGATTGCTTGATCCATGCATTTTTAGAGCAATTTGCAGCAACAACTATATATTTTGCTTCTGCAGTTGATTGAGATATGCATCCTTGGTTTTTACTTATCCATGTGACAAGTCTGTCACCCATAAAGAATTCTCCTCCTGTAGTGCTCTTTCTATCATCCATGTTTCTAGCCCAATCAACATCAGTATAGACTTGTAAGTCAAATTTTCCTTCTTTATTGTACCATAAACCATAGTCTTCAGTATTCTTCAGATATCTTAAAATTCTTTTAACAACAATCATGTGTGCTTCCTTAGGGGTAGCAGAGAATCTTGCAATTATACCAACTGCATGTGCTATATTAGGTCTAGTGTGTACAACATACATTAGTTTACCAATCATAGATCTGTATAAGGTCTGATTTACCTCAGGTTTCTTGTCTTCCTTTTCCAATTTACATCTAGTTTCCATAGGTGTTCCAACTGGTTTGGAGTCCTCCATCTTGAATATCTTCTGAACTTCTTTGATGTATTTTGATTGTGTGATATAGATGCCTTCATCCTGTTGTAGAATCTATAGACCAAGAAAAAATTTGATCTCTCCAAACATTGACATTTCAAATTCTTTGCTCATTTCATCAGCAAATGACTTGCATAGCATATCATTTCCTCCAAATATCTTAGCAATCAAAATATTATCATCAATATCTCCTGTCAAATACATATTACTGTTGTCACTTGTTCTAACAAATCCAATACAAATGAGATAAGAGTGAAGTCTTTCATACCATGCTCTCGGTGCTATTTTCAATCCATACAAGGCTTTGTGTAGTTTATAAACCATGTTCCTCTTGTTAGGATCAACAAACCCTTCATGTTGTTCAATGTATACCTCCTCTTCTAGCATTCCATTGAGAAATGCAGATTTAACATCCATTTGGTATACTTTGAATCCTTTAAAAGCAACATAAGCAAGTGGAATTCTTACTCCTTCTAGTCTAGGAACGGGTGCAAAGGTTTCTCCATAGTCAATACCTTCTTCTTGTGCATACCCTTTGCATACCAGTCTTGCTTTTTTCCTTATGACTTCTCCATTCTCATTAAGTTTATTTCTAAAAATCCATTTGGTACCAATGACATTTTTGTCACTCGGTCTAGGTACTAATGTCCATGTTTTATTCTTCTAAATCTGTTCAATCTCTTCATTCATTACACTAACCCATTCTTGATTCTCAAGTGCAACATTAACAGATTTAGGCTCAAAATCACAAATCAAACATCTATTGTTAAGTGACTTACTTCTTGCTCTCATTCCTGCTCTTTTGTCCCCAATGATTTGGTCCCATGGATGGTGTCTTTTGACATATTTAGAAAGATCAGGTTCAGATCTTTGTTCTTCATTTTGATCTTCATCACTCGGTTCAACATTGTGAGCATTTTCATGATTCTCAGTGTGTACAACCTGTTGCTTGGTTGCATTGTTTTGTCGCTTGGGCAAGGTGTCAGGTTCTTCAATGTAGACAAATCTGTTGTAATCTTCAGGTTCCTTTCTTCTTTCCTCATCATTTTTCTCAGCGAATTCATCTACTTTAACATTTTCACTCTCAATGATTTTGTTAGAAGATTTGTTCAGACATTTATAAGCTTTTCTTTTAGTAGAATATCCTAGAAATATTCCTTCATCACTTTTATAGTCAAGTTTCCCATTTCTATCATCTTTCAATATATAACATTGACTTCCTAAAATTCTAAAGTAACTCACATTTGGTGTGTATCCATACCATAGCTCATAAGGTGCCTTATTTGTGTCTATCTTCAATTGAACTTGGTTCAGTGTATAGACAACAGTACTTACATCTTATCTCCAGAATGCTTGTGTGATGCCTTTTTCAATCATCAGTGTTCTGGCACAATCAACAATTGATCTATTCCTCCTTTCAACAATCCCATTTTTTTGTGGTGTTCTTAGTGTAGAAACCTGTCTTGTAATCCCATGCTCATTACAAAAGTTAGTGAATTCATCAAAAATAAATTCTCCTCCTCTATATGATCTTAAACTTTTCAGTTCTTTTCCACTTTGTTTTTCAACTTTAGCTTTATACCATTTGAACATCTTAAATTCTTCAGATTTCTCTTTTAAGAACATGACAGTCATCATCCTAGAATAGTCATCAACAAATAGAATAAAGTATCTATCACACTAATAGCTCTTTGTTCTCGTTGGTCCACATAAGTCAGTATGGAATAACTCTAGAATATCATTAGATGAGTAGGTTTTTCTCTTGAAACTAGACTTTGTCATTTTTCCTATTTGACAAATCTTGCACATAACATGGTCGGGCTTTGAAATACTCGGTAAGCCTCTCAGTTTTCTTTTCTTACTTATCTTAACCATGTTGTCAAAATTCACATGACATAACTTTTTATTCCACAACCAAATGTCTTCATTTCTAGCCAATAAATAAGTGGTCTCAATATTATCAAGATAGAATAGATTACCTTTTGTTTTTTCACCAGTACCGATCAACTTTCCTGTTCCATTATAGATCATTGCCTTTTGTTCTCAAATGCAAATCGGTGTCTTGTGTTGTTCAGTTGTGAAACACTCAACAAATTATAGTTAAGTCCTTTCACCCAATATGCATTTTCAAATTTGATCAGATTATTCAACATGATGGTACCTTTTCCTTCAACTGGGCAAGGTGAGTCATTACCCATCCTAACTAATCCACCATTGTAATATTCAAAACTTTCAAACTTTTCTTTATCTCCATTCATGTGATGAGTACAACCACTATCAATAATCCATACATCATTTTTTCTAACTTTAGATATGAGTGTTGTTTCAACATACCCTTCTTATTCATCTGAATCATCTTTCATAGTAGCAAATACTACCTCAATATCTTCATCAGAATCAGTATCAAAATTTTCAGCTTTGTTCTCAACCAGGTAACAAGCCTTCTTGTCTTTTTCCTTGTAATCTCGGTTATCTCTTCTGTCAGAGTGTCGATTGCTTCTATAGTCTCGGTCATCACTTCTGTCATACTTATTTTCATAAGATCTATCATTGTCTCTTTCATCCTTTCTCTTGTTAGGGCATCTAGCAGCAAAATGTCCAATTTCTTTGCAATTAAAATAGACCAATGGTAATTTACCTTTATATCATCCTTTGCCTCTATGTAATATCCTAGCCATTAGTGCTTCAAGTTCATCAAGTTCTTGCTCATCATTATCACTGTCACTATCATTTCTCATAGTGTGTTTGTTACTAGATTTGTTTATTTTCAGAGAAGAATTGAATGCATATTCAATAGTAGGTAAGACACTATTGTCATATTTGTTAATCTCAAATGAAATAAGTCTACCAATCAAACTATTAAGAGTAACATTGTTACTAGCTACTACTCTCATTTCTTGAATTGTAGATACTCTAATAGCATAAATAGACAGTAAGGTTCTCATAATTTTAATTACAAGTATTTCTTCATCAAGTACTCCTCCTACTCCATGAATAGCATTAACAACTTCTTTGACTCTGTCACTATACTAAGTGATGTTCTCTCATTCTTTCATTCTCAGGTCATCAAACTTTCATCTTAGGCTTTCAGCTTTAGCTCTTAGCACATTGGCATCTCCTCCATGTACTAGCTTGATTTTTTCTCATATTTTCTTTGCAGAGGTGCATGATTTCACATCTTCACATTCAACATCGGTTAGTGAAGAAGCAAGTTCTATCATCATAGAATTGTGTTCATGTTTCTCTCTAAGTTGATCAATAGTCAGAGGTCCAGTAGGTGCAACATATTCAGTATCCAAGTGTTGTGTAACATCATTTCCAATACCAGATAAATGAAGTCTTATCCTAATTTTCCATGATGCAAAGTTGTCCTTATTCAACTTAGGCACATCCCTTTTACTCATCTTGTGATCTTTAGCTTAAGCCCCTTTAAACTTTTCTTCCAAGCACCAAAGCTGTGATACCAATTGTTAGAATAATCAAGAGGGGGGGGGGGGGNGCTGTGATACCAATTGTTAGAATAATCAAGAGGGGGGGGGGGGTGAATCTATGGCCTTAACAATTATTCCAAAAGATCCTACCAAAAAATTATCTCTCAAATATGATACCTTCAGTTATCTTACAATCCCAATTTCATCAAGATGTATGCCATAAATAATCTTAACAAATATAAACTGCTTGGTAAGATATACTGTTTATCTTTTCTGGACTTTACCGAGTAGTAGCAAATAAACTTAGTGTTAATCGGTCACTCCAGTTTCAATAATGTGTAAAACAAAATATCAATGCAATAAAACATATACACATTTGACACATAAATTTTAATGTGGAAACCCAATATGGGAAAAACCACCTGGGACCGGTAACCCAAAATATTTTCACTCTTCTGAAGTGAGCTTGGTGAAGAGCCAACCATGTTTAAGGTTATAATAAACACTGTTAAGTGTGAAATTGTTAGAGGATTTAAAACCAACAATTTGTCTTTTGACCTAGCACTCACTATGCCGTCAACAAGAAATTTTTTTGATACTCTTGAGTATCTCAATACAATAAGGGCTGTTAAATCCCACTCAGTTAAGAGATTTTTTGAATCAATGGTTAAACTGATACAGTAAATGATCTATGGAAAATACAACTTTGATTTGCAAATATTCAGATCTATTGTTAGTCCAATAATACCTCTTTGATCAATATATACTTCAGTTCCTTTTCTTTCTTTCTTTGATATGCTCAGTGAATGCCCTGTCCTCTGTTTCTCAGTGTCTGTAGAATTCCTTGGCTCTTTTCTTCAACCTGTATGATCAGATCTGCATGAAGAGTTCTATCTTCACACAAAATATACTCAACATTCCTCTTTTTGATAATTAATTCCTTGTCTCTTTATATAGACATGATTAGCCGCTCAATCTCCTTATTTTTGTCGTAGATATCTCCTTGATCCGTAAAACTTGCCATGATTTTCTTTATCCTGTAAATCTCTCCTTTAGTTTTATTCCGTAAATATCTCCGTGATAACTGTGAATAAAACACACTTTTAATCTCCTTCCTTGCTTTAGCTTAACTGATCGTTGATAATAAAATAATCAATCAGTAAATCCCTAAATTGTAGTTCTGCCAGCTAAGCAATTTTGTCATTCTTTAACTCCATTTATGCTCGTTCATCAACTCCAGTTATGCTTGGTCATTAAATCTTTCTCGGTTACTGCAGTGCTCGGTATACACCATGAACTGCTCGGTATTCACTGTCACTCAGTGTATATAGACCTTTTATGTTTTACCAACCACATAAACTTTGTTTCTTCAGATCTTCAAGGTTATGACAATATGTGTATGAACAATCAAACCATATCAAGTTGACATCTATGACAATACAATACATTAACTGATTTAATGCCTTGCATTCACTTTTGCAGCTCGGTGATCATCAACTTATCATCTTCAAACATTCAATCACTTATAGTTCATCATAATATTTTCATTATATTTTACTGGGTACAAGATGACTAGACTTGCCCTAGACCTCCAATTCTCCCTAGATCATCTTGGTCACCCTATTCTCGCTATTTTAGATTTCTAGAATTGGTATCAAAATTGTATTTATAGGGAAAAAAAATTAATTTTCTATGTTAGTATCCATGAAGTAGATTGAGATGAGCATTAATTTGTTAACTTTGAATTTGTTGAAATTAGACCATAAAATATGGAAGCTAAACTTGTTTGTGATAATAAATTTACTTTTAGAGCTCAATAGATTATTAATTAATAGAAACCACTATATTTATATCAATTCTAATAATATTTAAACAAATTAAAAATCCCTATAAATTAAAATCTAGAGGAAAATTAGACGGTAAAACATGGAAGCTAAACTTGTTTGTGATAATAATAATTAAAAAAGATTCCATTTTTAGAGCTCAATAGATCATTACTTAATGGAAACGATCATATTTATATAAACTCCATTAATATTTAAACAACTAGAAATCCTTGTAAATTAAAATCTAAAAATATTTCATTTCTATATTAAAACTCATTACTTAATAGAAACTCTAGTATATTTATATTGACACTAGTAGTATTTCAACAACTTAAAAAATATTGTCAATTAAAATCTATAAAAATGAATCCATTTATTGAGCTTAATAGATCATTGCTTAGTGAAAACTATCATATTTATATTAACTCTAGTAATGTTTTAACTTAAAAATCTATGTAAATCAAAATTTAGAAAAACAGATTCCATTTCTAGACCACAATAGTCATTACTTAATAGAGACTACCATATTTATATCGTCCATAATAATATTTCAACATCATAGAAATTCTTGTAAATTAACATCTATAAAAACCATTCCATTTGTAGAGCTCTATAAATCATTACTTAATGGTAACTAGCATATTTATATCAATTCAAGTAGTATTTCAACAGCTCAAAAATCCTTATAAATTAAAATCTGTTAAAAAAACTTCCATTTCTAAATCTTATTAGATCATTACTAAATGAAAAGTATTATATATATATATATATATA
>MU227035.1:2752089-2784238 GCA_018584345.1 Thuja plicata
TCTCTCTCTCTCTCTCTCTCTCTCTCTCTCTCTCTCTCTCTCTTCTTAGGCTTTTCATGCCTCATTCATAATGTCACAAGGGGTTTTCTTTGCTTTCCCCTTTCAAATATCTTGTCTCATGGTGTTGAATCTTGAAGCTTTCTCTCTCCTATCTTATGGTAATATCTTTTCATGCATTAACTCACTTAGATTCTTTCCTGGTATTGCTTATTTACACATTTCTTTTTCCATTTCTAACAATAATGCTAAATTGAAATTCAAATTGAGAAGAGCTGAGGGTTTCATAAAGAAGCTTAAGGAACAACTTGAAATTTTCAGGAACCAAAGGCAAGATATTATGGAAAAGATACAAGAGGAATATGATAATGATTCATTTGATCAGATTAAACAGTTTGAAAAAGACAAAGAAGTGTTGAAACATGAATGCGAAGTTACTACTATTCAGATGGCTAAAGAAATTCAAATATAGAGAGATGGAAAGACCAGACTTGAAGGGACATTGAAGGATGTAAATGTAAAGATGGGAAAGATGCAATTTGAACTTGATGATTACAGAATCAAGTATCAAGAATCAGATAAATATAGCCATATCATTAAGGGAGAACTTGTTGAAGTTTAAAATCACATTGAAAAACTTCGTGGGAGCAGTGAAAAAAATGATGAATAGAGAGAAAGACATAAACCTAAAGGTGAAATGACAGGAGTTGGATTTGATAAAGCATAATGCTCTAAATTTCAAGAAAGATAGTCTAAAGGTAAGACAAATGAGACACCAAATAAGCAAGAAGACCCTATATAGCAAGAAGTACCTAGAGAGAAGATCAAACCTTTAAGAGGAAGATGCTTTGGATGTAACAAAGTTGGTCACATGAAGAGGGATTATAGAGGCAAGACTCCTCATAGGCCCTTTTCTGGCTATTATTTCAATTGCTATGAATATGGGCACAAGAAGGCAGAATGTAGAAAACCCGATCAATCAAGCACTAAAAAAGACTACATTAGAGAAGAAAGAAAAAAACTAAGATTACATGTTACAAGTGCAACAACTTTGGGCACATCACAAGGAATTGTAGGTTACACATTAATCAGAATAGATCATCTCCTACATGATATAAATGTAACAATTAAGGAAATATGGAAAAGTTTTGCAGGTATAATGGAGTTGTAAGCAACAAAAGACCACCACCTATTGTTATGAAGAAATTTTTTGGTGATGTTGGTAAGAGCTTGGCAGATTACAAGGATGAGTTTGATCAAATGTTTAACAAGGAGACAAGGACATTGGTAAAGTATGGAAAGCGAAGGAAAAAAGTGATACTAAGGATCGGGGAGAATCAATAGTTTCTATTGAACCCTTGCATGATGTTGATACTTTAGCCTAAATGGCCAAGCATGGCCTTAGGGGGAGCTTTGGACAAATAACAAAAATCTATCCGGCCCCTGTTTGTGCAGAATAAGATGATGTGAGCTTATGGACAATAAATGTGATTGGTTTAGAGTCTATATTCAAGATCGCATGATTATAGACATTATATTGGATGATCGCCAGAAAGTTGGATGACTGGATCGTTCATAGAATCACAAGTTCATTGGGAAATGTGTTAAGTTGTGAATGGTGAAGTATAAGTTCATTTACTTAAACATTTCTAATAATCATTCGAGCAGAACTGAAGGAGACCAGAGGAGCAAGCAAAGAAGCTAGAGAATTTATGTGATCACTGAGTGTGCATACCCTAATTCATCAAGAAAAAGGTATTTTTTTCTTCTGCGAGCTTTGTTTACTCTGGATACTCCATTGATATTTGATGTTAGTGAGAGGCCGAGGTACAAGTTTAAGAAACACCCTTACAAGTCCATAGAGGATGACCCTGAAGGCACATTTTTGCAAACTTCATACGACATGATTCATGTGAAAGATATTAGGGCATACATACATTGCAAGTATGATTCATTAGGGGCTTTGAAATATTCAAAGAGATGAAAGACATGATAAAGGATGATGAAAATTGGAAGGATCAGTTTGCTCATTTACAAAACCTGAGCATCATGCGAATGACAAAAATCTATGAGTTCGATGAGGAAGAATGGATTAAGATTGTTCTTGGCAGATTCCATGACTACTTTATATGGATAGGTGAGCAACCTGTTAATATTTCCAGCGAGTTCATTCATGATGTGAGTGGGTTGGAGAATACTGGCATTATCCCTATTGCAGAGAAGAACACAAAGAAATAAGTCAAAACCCTAACACATTCTAAGTGGGAAAAGAGGGAAATACTATTGCCAACATCTTTCAGCAAGATATGAGATTGATTTCTATGGTTTTGGGGTACAAACTTCATTACAACAGATGACCTAATTTAGTTTTCGCGGGTATTATCATGATGGCTTATAAAATGGTGAAGGAAAACATGAAATAGAACTTGTGCGAAGTACTAAGACAAAAATTCCTAGAGAACGTTAAGAAGATCAAGCGAGACAAATCAAAAGCATTTAGGTTTGGATCACTAATAATACATATCTATATTCACATAGTTCATAAGTTTCTTGGAATGCACCCCAGGGCATGGAAAGACAATGAACCCACATGTATTCAAGTGACTAACTTTTATATAAGATATAATAGTACATGGGTGGACAAAGAACATTTTGGCATGTTTAAGATTATTCAAAGGGAAATAAAGGAAATAATGAGAATTCCAGAGGCAATAGTAGAGAAGTACAAAGATACAATCTATTTCATGGTTGAAACTGATTGTGTATGCTTCGAGGCAGTTGAACCCATAAAGAAGTGGAGTTACCCTATGGTTTATGAGGTCAATGCATAGGTTCTTAGCATGAAAGTAGAACATGTTCTATCTTTTGAGATTGATTCTTCAAAAGAAAGATGGGGCACTTATGAATAAAAGTCTGCCAAAATCAGAGATGAACAAACTAGGGTAGCAAGAAAAAGAAAGATTGAGAAAATGGTTGATAATATTGCAGAGAAGGCAAGTATAAAAAAAGATGAGATGAAAGAGGTTAGGAAGAAGATAGAAAAAGGAGATTCTAAATTAGCGAGCACTACTCCTACAACCCTTCCACCTCCTAAAGTTGTAAAGGTTGCTGACTCACTTCCTACCGTAGTCGATGCACCTGATACCACTCCTACACCACCTAAGAGGACATCGCAAAGAACAAGAATGACTAAGACAGTGAAGGGAACAAAGATTCCCATGAGAAGGACAAGGTCCTCTAAACAAAACTCACCTCCTAAAAGATAGAGGACTAGTGTGGATAAGAAAGGAGAAGGGAAGAAATAAGAAGAGAAGCAAGAATAAATGAACATTGAGGAGAAGAAAACAAAGGAGAAAACTGAAGATAAACCAGTTGAGAGACAACTTTGGAAACCTGATCTGAGGATGTTGGAAATGAGGATAGTCGATCAAGGAAATTTGAATCAATTGCCTAAATACTATCAGAGGTACAATGAAAATGATAAAATTCTAATTGAAGACATTTTTATTAATCACATGCAAGTTTTTAAAAAGAATCTACTTGAAATAGAAGGTAGTATTCCTAAGGATTTGTATGATAAATTGGAGGTAAGGAAGTAGTTAGCACTTAAAGAAGATGAGTAGATAAGAGTAAAAGCCATAGAATATATGCTACCTTTTATTCCACTTGCTGAGCATGAAAGAATAATGAAAACCATTAAGCCCCTCCTGAGAGTAAAAACTAGATTGATAAAGATTATGGGGAAAAAGTATGATGCAGTAATTGAAGAAACTAACAAGACTATTGATAAGGTACTAATGGAAGTTGAACCAGAAGAGTCTTCACCTCCCAAGCACAAGGCTACTTAGACCAAAACCATTCTAAAAGGAGAGTCTTCTAAGTCTGTAGAAGTACACATTGAATCATCTAAGGATGAAGATGATAGTAACTAGTTCTTCAACATAGTTAAGCAACCAAACTTTTTTGTTGCTAGTGTGCCTGTATCTTTGGAAACTTCATAGGATATTGGTGACCCTTTTCAAGGGAATATTGATATAGTTACTGAATAAGATGGCAATAACGAACATAACACTATCAATACATTAGATCTTGACACATTGACCGGGGAAGAAATGAAAGGAGCTACTGAGGAAAAAGATCAATACACTAAGGAAGAACTTAAAGAGAGTTTGGTTGAGGTAAATAAGGAAGATGAGACCGGGGAAGAAGCTAAGAAAGAAACTAATGTATCCATTCATGTCTCTTCAACTCTGTTGTTGGCAAGAAATGATAAACCTATGAATACTGATGTTGATGGCATGCATGAGGATGAATTGATGAAGTTGTCATTCATAGCCTTTTCTAAGGCTAAGGAGAGATCAAAATAGAGGACAAAGAAAAATACAAAGGTATTGGACATGGATGTAGACAGGATAAACAAAATTCTACCCTTACCTTTCACCTTTTAGGGAAATGATACAATGGATAACTTGAACAAAGTCCTTGATGACTTTGATGTTCACTTTACTTCTTTATAGAAGGCCGCTTTTACGAAAGTTGAGAGAGATTACTTGGAAAAGAAGTTAGAGGAGATATGTTAGTCATTGAAGTGGGATATCGGTATATTAGATACCACTATCTCTGGTATTAGGTCTTTCATTGAGCATGGAAAGAAGATGCACAACTACTGCATAAACTCTTCTAGGCATGTACAGAATGTGGTGGACATAATCCATAATGATGAGAAGACATTGGATGATTTGGTGAAGAACTGTAAGTCCTCTCACAATCTATTTTTGAGATGGACAAGGAAGTGTCTAGGTCAATAGAGAAAATCAATGTGCTTGAAACTAAGAAGTCAAGAGTGTTGGGAAGATTTGCTATGTTGAGGAGTATACTTACTCCTAAACTATCAATTCTGGAGAAACATCTTGAGGATATGGAGACAACAAAGAAGTCCCTTGATGAAGCTCTGCCTACAGTACTGAAGGATGCAGAGATATCATCCTTTTCTTTGAATGATCATATTCATGTAGGTCAGACCTTGGAGAATACATGGAAAACAAATTCAAAGATCTTGGAAACATATTTTCAAGATATTCTTCATATGGTATGAGTATTTGGTGAGAAAATCTACAATTTTAATATGTATATAGATATATTTTTGAGTATACCTTTGCCATTGATGTCAAAGGGGGAGTAATTAGTGTAGTATGAAAAATGTATAGTCAGAAGTGTAGTTTGGCATTTGACACTTAGTCATTTTTCACTAAGTGTTCCCATCAATGCCAAAGGGGGAAATTGTTGGCAAGTGACTTGATGAGAATAGCATAGAGGTTGTCATTTATGAAAACACTACTTATTGGCATGGTCACTTGGAGTACATTCCAGTTTTGGAGATTCTGTTTGGAAAAATGACTAAGTCCAGGAAGCAGTTGCTAGGCTATAGTTACACAATTTTGACTGGTGAGCATAGTATGCGACGACTTCAATCTTGCGAGCATAGAAGAATGTATTATGGGATGTAGTAGACCTTCAGTTAAGGTTTATTTAATTTTGGAGTTGAATAGAGAGAGTTACAACTTGTTGAAGTTATGCGAAGATAGTGCAGTAGTGAAACATGGCACATAAGTGGTCACGATGTTTAAGGGAGGATAATATGGAATCCATAAGTGCTACTTTGGATTTGATTTGGGTCCTACCTTACCTTTGTTGATATATGATCACCGACTACATATTTTCTATTTGATTAAGTGTTGGACACATTTTGTGATGTATCTATGAGCCGAATGGAAGAGTTATGAGATCGAGTATATATGTAAAGCTATTTTGATTTGTGAAGACATGTGAGGAACATATAAATACATTGTGATGTCAGAATCAGACAAAGGATGTTGTTGGCTATAACTAGGACTACTTGAGCATAGAAGATGCTTGTATAGTTCACTTTTTGATAAATTATTGTAAAAGACAACTTTGTATTGTAAGAGCAGTGAGCTCCTTGTATACCCCTAACAGGGTTTCTATTCTTTAACATGGATATGTACTAAATGTAATATTCAGCTCGTAACAGGGCTAGGTCTCCTAACAAGGACATTATACTCTTAGTGCATTATTTGTGGGTATAATCCCCATTGAGGATTTCCCTTGGCCAAGGTTTTCTCGTGAACAAATCATGGTGTTATGAGTTGTTTAATTTACATGTGTATGTTCTTCTTATTTCATTAATTGCATGGTTAAGCTTGAATTTGTTAAGTTTGAAATTAAAGTGCTGTAATACTAATTCACCCCCCTCTCAATATTACTCAATCCTAACAAAACTACCATATTTATATGGGCTCTAATAATATTTCAACAAACTAGAAATATTTCTATAAATCTGTAAAAAAGATTTCATTTCTAGAGCTTGACAGATAATCACTTGGCGCAAGGCCCCATGCAACTTGCTTAGCTCTTATTTTGGCTAACAATCACTACACAATATTTTTAGGAGTAATTTTTTGAGCTGATGGCTCCATGCAACTACTAATATTGCTGCTTGGTTATAAACAATGATCTAAATAATAGCCGTTCCACAAAAATAGGAAAAGATTCTATATTATCCGTTTTCCATTATTTTAATTTTCCATGGGAACACTCTAACTACTTAAATTTAAGGAGAATATATAACATGGGATCATGGGGTTAATGGAAACTATTATATTTATATTGAGTCTAGTAATATTTCAACAACTTACAAATCCTTGTAAATTAAAATCCATAAAAAATATTATAGTAAATTAAAATCCATACAAAAGACTATATTTCTTGTTGATGTTTTGTAGCTTTTTTTGGATAAATGCTATGAGACTAAACTATTGAATATATATATATATATATATATAAAATACTATTATAATATATATATATATATATATATATATATATTATAATAGTATTTTATATATATATCTAAAATACTATTAGGAAAAATTAACATGATAATGATTCAAAGATATTATACACACACACACACACACATAATCTATTATCATTATATTAATCTCATAATAATGAATAGACATGTCCCATGAAGGGATATGTCTCTCCTAGCCTCATTCTCAATATAAATGAAAGAGAGATTGTTGCATTTTTCAAATACAGACAATATAGAGAGTGTTATTACATTCGCAGCGATTCCCAAACTTTAACATGGTATTAGAGCCAGGCTGCAAATGTAAGAGAGTAGTTTGTTGATGGTGAATGTGTTTAGAGTAGTTATAGTTCATCAATATAATATATATATATATATATATGTGTGTGTGTGTGTGTGTGTGTGTGTGTGTCCCATGAAGGGACATGTCTCTCCTAGCCTCATTCTCAATATAAATGAAAGAGAGATTGTTGCATTTGAAAAACACAAACATTATAGAGAGTGTTGTTACATTTGTAGCGATTCCCAAACTTTAACATTTCTAGAACTCCATATATCATTACTTAATAAAAATTATCATATTTATATTGACTCTAATAATGTTTCAACAAGTTAGAACTCCTTGTAAATTAAAATCTATAAAAAAGGTTCTTTTTTTTTTATCTAGCTTAATAGATCATTACTTAATGGAAACAATCACAATTATATCAGCTCTATTTTAACAACTTAAAAATTCTTGTAAAGTAAAATCTTAAAAAAAATCCATTTTTAGAACTCAATATCTATCAATTACTTAATCGAAACTATCATATTTATATTAGTTCTAGTAATATTTCAATTAGTTAGAAATCCTTGCGAATTCAAATCGATAAAATCTATTAAAAAAGATTTCATTTTTAGAGCTCAATAGATCATTACTTAAACAACAACTAATGTAGCCCAAAACCCTTAAGAGAAAATACTCAGAAAGTACACTATAGAAATATTATAGAATTCAAATTCTTCATTAACTTCTCCAACTTACTCTGCCTCTACAATGAAATAAAACTCTACTTAATACAATTATGAAATTACCATATTTGGCAGATTTTCGGGAAAAACATATTTTTTCCATTTTTGGTAATTTTCAAAACTCATCCTATGAATCTTAATTTTTCCCAAGAAAAGCTCCCAACTAAGGCAAATCGAATTGCCAACTAACCCACGAAATCAGAAACATGATTTCAGATTTATTACAAAAAACAAAACTCAAAAAACTGGAAAGAAATAGAAAAAGCCAATTTTGGAGGTCAAGATGAAATTTCAGGCTCCCGAAAAAAGGTCGAAATAACCACTAATAAAATTGGCTTGGATGAAATTGCCATTAATTCTACTTCACGAATCTGCCTGTAAAATTTCAGCCAAAACCCACATCCGAGTCAAAAGTTATGACCCTCTGAAGCCCCTGCATCAACAACTTTTACCAATGCCCAATTTTCTCTCTAAGAACATTAAGAACATAATCATAAACAACCACCCTAACTATTTGTTTTTTATGTTAAGAATCTACATTCCAATGATAATTGATCCATTTTGGCTTAAAATTCTTCAATTATTGCATCATCATTCTCATCTAGCCATTCCTCAATAGTATTTAGTGACCCACTAATAAAATTTGCAACCATTGTTGTTATCGCTCACTTGCTCTTGGCCTCTGTTACCCTACTCTTCATGCTGCAAATATAAGATTCCAGATTGGTTTTAACAGCAAGCTTCTTTGCATCCTCCTCATTGATGACTGTGGACTTGCGCCTCTTCGGGAGGTAGAGAACTATGTGGATCACATCTGGAGAGAAATCCATGATCTCTGTATTCTTCGCATTGATGCACTTCCTCTCCAGGTCTGAATAATGCTAATTAAATGTGAGGAAAAGCTCTGGCGACAGGAAGGATTGTGGGAAGGGAGTTGTGCAAATAATCACAAAATTCTTCAGCTCTTGGTAGAATCGAGAGCCCGAAGGTGGGTTCTCTGCCGTGGTACAGATGCAACTCAAATCAACATCTCCAATGTCAGTGTCTGTAATGTTTTGAACTTTACTCTCAATTTTGGAGATCTTGTCCAGTCCTTGGTAGACACATTTCATTGTGGTTGGGGTCTTCTCTAGCAACAACTCAGCCTTGCTATTCTTACCTAGGGGAGCCAAGGGTGCTGGCTTTGGGTTCACTTTAGGAACTTGTGTTGGCGCTGTCATCGTGTCAATTTGTATCCTGCAAGAACAAGAAGGGCATGATTCAACATCTCATAAAGAAAACATCTTATTCTTTTTTAATACTAGCACTTCAGGAACTAGGGTCCAGAGGTCTAGGTTCCGACACCTGGCACAAACCTCCCTTAAGAATAAATGATGATCAAGAAGGGATCCCCGGGACACAAAGTCTGAAGACAATTCAGTAAAAATATTGGATTATGGCAGAGGGCGACCAAGGATACTGGATCGAGAATCTATTAAAGGCTTTCCTAGCCAAATGAGGTAGTTGGGAGACAAGACCTTCGAACCTGAAAGTCTGGTGTCTATTGAAACTTTAATTACTTATACCTCGGCCTAATCTTGGCTAGGGGACTGGTTCTTCAGTGGGAAACTTTTGTAAAGGGAGGCCTGGGAGTCTGGACTCAGACTAATTCGATCTTGGATGCTTACCTAGGGACGAGCACAACGGGACTCTCGTGCTGAAAATTTTGAAGGCCAACGCATTAGTTGCACACTTAGAACCTCAGTCGATGGAGATGAGCAAAAATTCACTAGAAGGGTGGCTCGACTTTCAAGGTGCTCGAAAATAAGAAGAATTCAACTAAGACAAAGAAAACCTAATAGTTAATGCACTTTCTTCGCTCAATAGGGGTGTGACTTAACTCACTAGTACGACACAAGGCAAACTAGAAGAACATTAAACACCCTACATTGCAGGACCCTAGAGACAATTTTTGACCCAAAATATGCGACATTACGATTCTAGGGTACGAGAAAACTAAAAAATGCAAAATTGAAGAACCCTAACTTGACTAGGGCCTGGATTTCACGCGAAAATGATCACTTATTTCTAACTTACAGACAAAAACCCTAAACTACAAAATAGAAAGAACAAGAACAAAAATGAAAACAGTGAAAAGTCAACTCAAAAATTCCATACAAGCGACGAAGAAATCCTTACCTGTTTGAAATTTGCACGAAGAAACGTAGAAATCTACTTGAAAATGACCAAGAATGCAACAAAAGCTTCGAAAGTGAGGGAAAATTAGGGCTTCAAAAGACTTTGTCGCACTCATAGGTCACAAATGCTTATTAACCACTTGGTGAGTAAAAATGAGCTCAGAAAGACATTTTATAACTTGTTGGGCTTTATGCATTTAATGTACTATCCTTTGGTTACTGACAAATGGGTATCACGCGTCGGAAGCCAGAGCTACAAGGTTTAGATGCTATGAAGAGTCTAATGGCTCGATAAGCATTATGAAGTCCTGAGGCTCGAGGATTTGACCAAAAACAAGGCAAAATGGGGCAAGGCTTCGAAGTCCCAGATTCCGAAGTGCTGTAAAGGAAACCAAACAAAGCAAACAAAAGGGGTAAGGGAAAGATAAAGAAAAAGAAAAGGGAGACGCAACATTTTGCCAAAATGTTGGGATGGGTATGCAAGACATAACAGATAGTAGTTACAATCATTCATGAATCTTATTGTTTCATGAAAAGAAATTTATAAATAATAATGAATAGTAGAATTTTAGCTTAAAATTTATTTCTAAATTTTCAACATTGTGGTTCAGCATTAAGAATATAAAAAATGTTTGATTTAGTCTATTTCCAAACAACAATTGAACCAAGTTCGCTCTACCTTGTTTTGTGAACTAACTTATCATAGACTTTTAATGGATGCTTGTTGCTTGTTGTGGGTCATGTGACCTTATTTCTTATCTTTTAAGGTTGAAAACTAATGTTAGGGTTAATAATTGTATTAAACTTGTAAAGGCTTACATTAACCTAAATCAGTAGTCTCCAATAGGGGAAATTTGAATTACCAATTGTCTCCTTGTGCAAAATGACTACTCAATTTTATGCTAGGAATGGCCGTGCAGGTTGCAGAGTATGGCGTCCTTACCCTTTGACGATCTAATACGACAGCTTGGAGGTCAATTTTGGCGCACAGGTTGCAGGAGAACGTTCACGACCTGAATAAAAATGCATGGAAAGCCATTTGGGGAAAAAGAAAGACAGGAGGAAGGAAAAGATGGCATGAGGGGGCAGTCGGGGGATTTTCAAGAGAGGGACAGAGAGTGAGATTGGCGTGAGGCGAAAGGACAGGCATGTATGCAGAAGTATGGAAGCATGGAGGAAGCGAAACCCATAATTACAGGTTATGCACACAATTAGTTTGTTGAAAAGGCTACAGATATTTGCAAGCAACATTTGGTAGGCGTATGAACCAAAAACCCACAAGGTTAGATAGCATCCACCATTTTTGTGCAGAAGTGAGTGCTTTGGAACAGGCTATGGTGAATGGAGGTGTTCAATAAGAAAAAAAAAGTGTGTCAGAGGTTAATAGGAGGGGAAAACGTAGAAGGAAGGCAGATAATGGTGTGTGTAAGAGAGAGGGGGAGGGGATAGATCATAGAACGGGGAGCGGAGTGCAGCTGTAGGAGCATTTTGCTAGGGTATTTCACCAAAATTTGTAAGTGTTGGTTTCTCCATTCTCTTGTTTGCCTCCCTGAGTTTGTTGTATTACTTAACAAATTCTGGATGACGACCGATCAATCTATTATCTAAGATTATTTAAGGATACAATTAATTCAAAGGATTTCAGTAAATTTATTACAAATTAATAAGGTATAACTTAATATGTTAATTATATAGTGATAGTTGTGAAATTATAGTCTTGGAGATGAAATCAAGTAATCATTTTGCCTCCCTTCACTATATATTGACATTTTATACTTATTTTGATATTATGCTACTCTATTTAGTATTTATCCCTCATCGTGTAACTATTTTTTTTTCTAAATCTAGTGATTATAATTCAAATAATATAAAATCATGAGGAACATCACAAGAAGTATTGTCTTAATATAAACACTTTCATATTTTTTTTTCTAAATCTAGTGATTATGATTCAAATAATATAAAATCATGAGGAACATCACAAGAAGTATTGTCTCAATATAAACACTTTCATAATTTGATCAAACCATAGATTTCATGTATTTTCTTTATCACATGAGAAAGTCATGTCTTATGTGAGTACTATTTATAAATTAGATTGAGATGGACATGGACATTAAGTGGTTACCTTTCATTTTGTTGAAATTAGACCATAAATAAAAGAACTAAAATTACTAGTGATAATAAAAAAATTAACCTAATTTTCAAAGCTCAATAGATCATTAATAGAAATCAATTAAATTTATATTGACTCTAATAATATTTAAACTTAAAAATCTTTCTAAATTTAAAATCTGTTACAAAGATTTCATATTTCTACTACTTAATCACTTGAGAACAATTCTCTTTTAACTTCTTTAAAAAATAACTTATCAAAACCATCGAATTTCTATAATTTCCATTTTAAAAGGCCATTTCTTGTGTCATTCCTCCGACTGTGATTTGTAATATTAATATAAGCACAGATGTATAACTAATAGTTTCCTAAGGAAAGGTGAGAAAAAGTAGAACCAGCTTCTCCCAACCCCTAGTGCTCTTCTAAACATGACGACATATAATCATAAGCCAGAACAACCTAAGCATATCCTTTTATGTTAAGCACCTACATTTTATTGACAATTCGTCTAATATGGTTAGAAATTCTTCAATTGTTGCATCATCATTCTCATCCAGCCATTCCTCAACTGTATTTAGTGCCCCACTGATATCTTCTGCAACGCTCGTCTCCATCGTTCCCCTGTCTTTGACTTCTGTCAGCCTAGTTTTCATGTTACAAATGTAACACTCCAGACTGTTTTTGGCCACAAGTTTTTTTGCCATTTCCTCATCCTCTTTTCGAAAATTGTCTGCATCATCCACCATTCTATCTATCTCCTCCTTGCTTAGTCTCTCACGCTCATTTGTAACAGTAATCTGATTGTTTGCCCCTGTTCCCACATCTTGGGCAGACGCTGTAAGAATTCCCTCTGCATTCACTTCAAAGTAAAGTCTTATATCTGGCACCTCACAGGGCGCAGGTGGAATTCCATCCAGGACGAATTCGCCCATCAAATTGTTGTGTGCAACCAAAGCTCTCTCGCCTTCATAAATTGAAATTCCTGCACTTGTCTGGTTGTCATCTGTTGTGGTGACAAACGTGTCTTTCAGAGTAGGAATGGGAGTATTGCGCGGAACTATTACGACCATGACGCCATCGCTGACTGAAATTCCAAGACTCAAAGGAGTTACGTCCACCAAGACTATGTCGATGTTTTCCTTGTTCAGTGAAGCTGCCTTCAAAGCTGCACCATAAGCAACTGCCTCATCTGGATTTACACTTTTACAGAGCCTCCTGCCCTCAAAAAATTGACTGAGCAATTCCTGGACCTTGGGTATACGTGAAGAACCTCCTACCAATACAATCTCATTCACTTGGTGTTTGCTCATCTTGGAGTCTTCCATGCATCGTTTCACTAATTGCATGCATTTGTCAAATAAGTCAGCGTTGAGCTCCTCGAACTTGGCCCTCCTGATCTTTGTGTGGAAATCTTTCCCTTCATACAGGCCATCTATGTCAATTACAGTCTCTACTGTCGAAGACAAACTTCTTTTTGCCCTCTCGCACTCTGAACGTAGTCTCCGAAGAGCTTTGGGACTTGCTCTCATATCCATTTTATATTTTTTGTTGAACAACTGAGCACAATAATTGAGCATCCTATTGTCAAAATCTTCACCTCCCAAATGCATGTCCCCTCCAACAGCTTTTACTTCAACCTTACCTCTTTCAACTGTAACAATAGATACGTCAAAGGTACCTCCTCCAAGGTCAAAAACTAGAATGTTTCTTTTACCTTCCTCCAATGCATCAAAGCCATACGTTATAGCTGCAGCCGTTGGTTCATTGATGATCCGCATCACATTAAGCCCTGCAATCTTACCGGCATCTTTAGTTGCTCTTTTCTGCGAATCATTAAAATAAGCAGGCACGGTAATGACAGCACTCTTCACATCACAGTGAAGGTATTGCTCGGCTATTATCTTCATTTTCAGCAACACCATGGACGAGATTTCCTCAGCCGCAAATAGCCTTTTCTCACCTTTATAAACCACTTCAACTATAGGCTTGTCGTTCTTACCGGGAACGATAGTGAATGGCCAAAATTGTTTGTCAGACTGCACAGAGGGATCACTATAGCTTCTTCCAATGAGTCTCTTGATGTCAAACACGGTATTGGTAGGATTAGTTGAAATCTGGAACTTGGCAGCATCTCCAACAAGTCTTTCATCGGGGGTGAAAGCAACCATGGAGGGAGTGGTTCTGTTTCCTTGCTCATTGGGAATAATTTCAACTCTGTCGTGCTGCCACACTCCCACACAGCTGTAAGTTGTCCCGAGATCAATGCCAATAGCCTTATCTTTGCCCGCTGTGTCCATGTTAGAGTCTGCATACATGTAAGAAGACTACTTAGAAAATAATTCAGATTTTGACTCATGCACTGTATCAATTTAAATACGATGAAAAATTAGACGGACTGGGCAGCCCAGTTTCTTCGGATACCGAGATTGGAGGTGAGGGGTCGGATGGCGACTCTGATTCAGACAGGGAAGAGGATTCGGAGAAGGTGACAGGGGAGGATGTCGAAGATGATGCAGATGAAGAAGAAATGGATGATGCTGCTGAGGAGGAATCAGAATCGGTTGAGGTTTCTCCGGAGGACGATTCTATGGGGAACAGTGGGGAAACTATCCTGGAAAAAAGCTCCAAATCGGACTCTGCTCCAAGCACGGAAAATGACACCACTTCCCCTTTGGATTGAAATGCCTCCATGATAAGTTTTTTGGGATAGCTCAAAACTGCTTTTTTGGTTTTCTTCCGTAAACTAGACTTATGTTATGTAAATTTGGTTATCTTGGTTGAGCATTATTGCTCTGGATATTGGGTTCACAGTCCTCTTGGTTGGACTGGGTTATGAACCAGAAACATTATGCTTTACTGTTTTACTGTTTTATTGCTTTCTGCTTAATATAAAATCTCAGCCATGACCCTTTAATGATAAAAAAAAAATGCTGTTATTAAGTCCAAAATGATTTTTTTAATAACAGACTGCAACTGTCACCATGTGGGATGCTTTATCTATGACAGTCAAAGGGATTTGTTTTATCAGGCATCGAGGAGTTTCAATCAGTCAAATAATTTTTCAGCCAAAAGTATAGCAGTTTCAATCAGTCTATGTCACTTAAAAAGGAAGAAAAGACCAGCAAAATAAGTAAGCCACCTCATTTTTACGTCTCTGATCATTGGTAATCACCTTGTTCATAATCGTATTATTTTTTATTTTAGGGTTAGTAGTTCTGTCATGCCAATTTTTATTTATT
Source organism: Thuja plicata (assembly GCA_018584345.1). Taxonomy (NCBI): domain Eukaryota; kingdom Viridiplantae; phylum Streptophyta; class Pinopsida; order Cupressales; family Cupressaceae; genus Thuja; species Thuja plicata. Next base: position 2,767,522 of record MU227035.1, read on the forward strand.
TATTTATTTTTTTTGGCTAATTTGCTTAGTATGGGGTATGAACGAGTGTTTAAAGGAATTGTAAAATTGGATGGTACTGGTGTTAATACAGGAGGAGTCATAACAGATCTCAAACTCACCTTGCATGCATGCCCAAGTTTCTCCGTTTTGTAATATATTTCAGTTATAGAACTTCTTCATATTTTGCTATGCGCTTGTCTAGAGAATTTAGAGCCTAGATAGGAGGATATTTATCTACAGATTGGTTCCATATGTTGTTTAGGATTAGATATGGCACAAGAATCACTATCAAGGCTAAGCTAATTTCAAAAAACTGTGTCGAACCTTACGCATGTAGTCCAAATCTAACCAATCAAAATTGTGTCATGTATAATTTAGAAGAATATACCTAGTGCTAGTTTTGATCCTACTACACTTACAGAAGAGATTTCAGATGTTTGTCTTGATGAATAGGATAATAATTTTCAGTTTAACCTTCGTGATCTTGTGGAAAAAAGATTAGATACATAGGAGAGAGAATCTAGTAGTTGAGCACCTTAACTTCACGCTTCTTAAGATCTTACATGGAAATTTCAAATCACTCCCATTTTTTTATAACAGCTTACTTGGCAAGTCCCCTGTTTATAACTAAGGTTTCAGGGCCACATAATCAAATATGATGCCACATCATCAGGCTTTTTGCCAAGGTGTCCAAAATAGCTCAAACAAAAAGTGAGACCAATCGTAGTACATTAGGGACCCCCATACTTGTGCAGCTAATGTAGCATCACACGATTGGTTGCTTTTTAGAGTAAGGAACACATTTCATTCAATTATGGGTAGTCATCATTAGCAAAAACAATTTTAAAGTCACAACTATTGGTACAATGTTGTCAAAAATATTGGATATTAAATCAGCAAGTGTAGGTATTAAGTTAACAACTGCTATCACAATCATTGGAACGTGTTCAGGTATTGGGTCCTCTCCCTATTGAATTCACAGACAGAATTCATTCATTTTCAATCTTATGAAACCTCAAAATTATGTTGAAGGTATGTGGTAGATGTACTTTGATTTTTGAAGGAGCGAGAATGGTACTGCTGCAGGTGTAATGTTGGTTTCTCTCAACAATGAAACGTACTATTTTGCTTTCAGATTTCAGTTCTCTTGTACTAGCTATGTAGTTGAGTATGAAGTCTTCATTTAGGGATCGCTACTAGCACAAAAGAAAGGAGTCAAATTGCTATAGTTATTTGAAAATAGTGAGCTGTCTGTGAATCAAAAAAGAGCTTAAAGTATAGCAAAGAACAGTCTTATAAACATAGGATATGGGACTTGATTGAAGACTTTGAGGCATTTGGCATCTAGGATATTCCTAGATAGCAAAACAAAGAGGTGGACAGACTTGCAGCATTTGAAGAGTAAATTTGAAAATAGTTCAAATTTTGATTCACAGAGGAAAATGCTGTTATCAATTTCAAGATGAAATTTTTTATCAACAGAATGCAACCTTAAACATATTGCAAAAACATTCTACCATTCACACCCCTGTTTTTCCATCAGAATGCCCCATTAGCTCTCTAATCTTTTTGGTTATAAGCTTAAGGCTGTTGTGACAACTTGCATACATCTCTTTGGCTGCAATATGAGAGGAAATTTGGGATCCCTCTCGGTTGAACTAGTTTATACCATTCTGGGGCATTCGTCTGAGTCCTCTTTGCTAGCAGCAGTGGAAGATCTAGTAGCTATTTAATGGTTGTTTTCCCTGGTTTAGAAATGGTGTAACCATTCTGTTAAGTTTAAAGAACAGATTAAACAATATCGAAAAGAAAAACTAAAATAAAGACAATAAAAAATAGACACATAACACAGCGAATTACATGGCTCACCATTAAAGACTACATCCATGGGAAAGCAAGGCAATATCTTTATTCAGTGTTTCTCACACACAATACCTAGTCTGCACTCATCCTTTTATACAAATGTTTAATTCTTCAAATATGAAGAGAGATAGGAAATGAAGAGACGGGAAAAAGGAATTGTCAGATGATATTAGTCAGTATTTTCAATTGCATTTAAGTACGAAAGCTAGAGCCGAGGAAAGGCTGTGTAAATCTGAGGCTAGGCAATGTGCTTAACAACCCAGTCCCATCTATTGCCCTAGCCATCTCACTGTACCGTGTTTTTATTCTCTTATAATGGCAGTGTAGTTTGTGACTTGCATTCTTATTGTAAACTTAAAATGTGTTTAGATTTGATACAGATAGTTGTAAGTATCAATATCTTATCCAAAGCTGACAAATTTGAAATAAGTTGCCATTCGATAGACACCTTTTTTTTGGTTCTGGAAAAAGATATTGGTATTATTACACATGCTGAAACAATTCTTTTCCACTCCATAGTCTTCTACTGCCATTTTAGCTCATTCATATGGTATGCATGCATGATTGAATTTTGTTAAGAGGCTTGGTATGGTTTCTCCTTTGAAAGCAGAATAAGGGGCTTGGTATGGTTTCTCCTTTAGAAGGAGAATAAGGGCATCTGTGCCAGTGTGCCATAGATGGTTAAACTTTTGAATTTTATATGTAATAGAATTTCAGTTTATGTTTTGTGTATGTTAGATCTTATAATTTCAAAGTAATTTTTTTAATGTTAATTATGTGTCGAGTAGTTAATAGTTAGTATTTAAGGGAAGATCCTCGTGGAATTTAAAAGAGAAAGGCCAGTGAATTATATACTTAATGGTTCAACTGAATTCTTCTACAATCTATTTTCTCTGCGTTGCTTTAATATTATTTGCAAATATATATTTCTATTTTGTTCTTGTGTATTTATTATTTAATTCTAATTTTTAAAATTAAGTTATAATTTCTATTTTGTTCTTGTGTATTTTTAATTTAATTCTAATTCTTAAAATTAAGTTATAATAGTTGGGGAAGGTAAAGTAAAGTTAAACATTCTCTTCTATAAATATATTTATAAAAATTATATTCATTAATATTAAAGAGTATGTTTTGGCTAAGAGTACTGGGCAGTATAAAATCCATGCATAAATGTAAGATTTCAAGATATGAGAAGTTTTTGTGAACAGGACCATTTTCATATTGCATGTGGTATAAATGGTCATAAGCATGTTGATAGATAATAATTTTTTTATATGATTGTGTCCAATAGCATAAGGAAGAGACAATAGATGAGCTTCAAACTGTGAAGGCAATAGTATATGGCAGTAGATAGACAAGACTGACAGATGTTCACATAGGAATGTGAAGCAAAATGTCAGGAACCAAGAAGATGCAAACAGATGTCAGCACCGGTTGATAAGTACCAAGAGATAGGAGATTGAAATTACAGTGTGGAAAGCTGAATCAGATTGATGGATACCCCAAATCATCTTGGATTTCTTGTTGTTTGATTCAGTTTACAGAGAGAAAAGCTGAATCAGATTGATGGATACCCCAAATCATCTTGGATTTCTTGTTGTTTGATTCAGTTTACAGAGAGAAAAGCTGAATCAGATTGATAAGGCTCCAAATCATCTTAGATTTGTCGTTGATTCAATGTTATAATTTATTAATGTTTGTTTCTTAAAGAGGTTGTTTGATGTCATGATCTAAAAGTAAGTTTGTTAATATTAACAGTTTTTTAATATTAGCAATATGTTGGGAATTAAAGAAAGAATGATTATAGAAATTGAAAAGGTCAATATAATTTTATTTATGTAAATATAATTTTATTTATGTAAATATAATATATAATTTTATTTATGTAAATATAATTTTTGTTTTGACAATATAATGTATTGTAGAAAGATTACAAAGTTGTTAAATTTTACTTTTTATTCTTTTAAAATCTAAGGATGAACCATAATACACTTTAAAATTTTATCTTATTTTCAAAATTGTAAATTTATACATTAAAATAGATTTTGAAGAGAATATACATTCATGACTCATTATTTTTCTTCTATTTTTTTTCGAAGTAGAAAACAGTTGAATTACATTGATTGATAATGTTTGTCTTTATGTAATAGATTATAACATTATAAAGAAACATACATTTAAATTAAAAGGTGTGTTTCAACTTCTATCATACTCCTTCAATCAACTAAATCTTTATATAAGATTTAGATTTTGGAAGATTTTAAGAAATAAAAAAGACAGAAAGTAAAACCAGTAAAATTGACTGAGAAATCAAGAATTCTAATAGATAAAACAAATAATTCTATCTATAAAATTCACAAAACAAAACAAAATTGGAAAATCCCTATATTTGTGACTCTCAAAAATCACGTTGGAAACAAATAAGTAAATTTATATCATACACAGCTTGCTAAGGACTGAAGGAGTCGAACAAAAAACTCATAACAGTAACTTAGAAGCATTCAGCTTTTCCTACATACGCTTACCACTGCTGAAAAAAATAACATGAAAAAGAAATGAGAGAGAAAAAGAAAGATACCTTAACAAGTGAGAGTCTGCCAGAATTCTTTGTGGAAGGCTTTCCTTCGCAATAGAAAATGGTGACCCAAGTTGGGACTTAAGAAGCCAAATGCAGCCAAATGAATACCTTAAGAACGAAGGTATTCATGATTTAAAGGAAAAGATGTTTTCTTTTCTCTCTCAAGAGAATAATATCTTTACTTTTTTTTTCCGTCGGGATAAATAAGGCGAATACTCTTCTTTTTCCTTTTGTTTTTATGTCTTTTTTGTTAGTTTAGGAATTTTGTAGTGATTGATAAGGAAGTGGAATTAATAGATAATTAGAGCAGGTTCTTATGGGGCTGCTAAGCTTATTTTGGCTAGCAGTGGCTGCTCAAATTTTTTAGGAGCAAATTGTGGACCTAGTGGTCCCATGATTCTTATATTTTACTGTTTATTTTTTAGCGGCCATCATAAATAGCAAGTTTGAATAAAATTATTAATTATAAAATTTAAAGCTAAATTTAGAGAGAAAAAATAGGGAGCAAAAAAAAGGAGGGAAAAAAATATGTGGAGCCACCTAACATTTTTGCAATAGACACTTGTTGCTTATTTCTAAGGAGAAAATGCACTTAAGTAGCCGCATAGGGACATGGGATTAGTTCTTTTTAGAACATAAATTTGTAAATCACATTTTTTTAATATATTGATTGATATAAATAAAAAAATTAAATCAATAGATAATTAGTTATTTTTAGAACATAAATGTGTAAAGTACATTTTCCAATTTAATATTTTTAGGAAGTAAATTCTAATTTTATAAGAAAAAAACATAAACAATATTTTTATGTATAAATTTAATTTAAGTTAATTTAATAAGATTAAATATAAATATAATAAAGAGATCAATGACAATTTTTTTTGAAGGTATGTATATTCTAGAATTATAAATAAAGTTAATAAAATGAATGTGATAAATAAAGGAACTTAGCTATGCGTTTGAGAATAAATAAAAATTTGATGTGGTGTCAAATTTTGAATATCTTAAATTTGAAAAAAAAAATGATCTTTGTCTATCTTATTTTCGGGTTTAAATTATCCATATATATTACGAGGGGTCAAATCCATGGATTTGTTCAATTTTATGTCTACAAACATGTCTTGCACTCTTGAAAATGATCTTGACTAGTGTACAATTCTAATTCATATTGTGTTTGACTTGTTCATGCTTTTTTTTTTTTTGCCTTATCTACTATTTTAGATTTGAGATATTTCAAAATAGGTTTGGAGGATTGTTGATGTCATAAGTGGACATATTCTCCTAAGTCAACCCCTTGAAAACCTAGGTAAGAGATTGAAGGCAACAAGTCTAAGTTGTGCAGATACTCATAAAATGGATGCGTGTATCTTGATTCATTCTAGAGCACCAAATTAAAGTGTTTTTTTCCCTAACCGCGAATGATTTATTTCTAAATGATTGGAAGAGAAAGAAAGATCCCTCGATATGAATTGAATACCTTCAAATATAATGACATAACAATAAAGTGTTGAAAACACGTGTTTACTCAAGGTCCTTAATAGAAAATGGAATAGGTACGAGTTGGCTAAATTTTGAAATTTATGGGGGTAAGTCTATCATCACATCCCAACCTTGTGTCCACAATTGATTTGAGAGATGAGCATATCTAAATCACAATGAATAGTTTCAGGAATATTTTCATGGATAATAATAATGTTACAAGTGTGGTTTTCATTGCACCAAAATATCGACCTGTTAATGCCCGATACAACCACTAGACTTATAGAATTTGTACGCATGTTGATCGTGGTTCCTTCGCTTTCCAACGACGAGGGTTAGTAGCATCGGTTTGCAATGGGGAAATCAATACAAAAACTACTAATAACGAACACTTAACGTATCAATAAAATGTACAAGCAAATAATAGGAAAACAAATGAATGCAAACCCAATTGCTTGGAGCTTCTATTGTCTCTTTCTACTCCTTCTGAAATGCTATTTTTTATGCTCAATATTGGTGTGGGCAGCGTCTATGACTTGGGAGCGTCGAGAATTTGATAATTGAATTGTGTGATCACAAGATGGCTTGAATGCTAGAACCAATCTGACAGAGTAATGGCACATGTGAGCTTGAATTCCTGGATCTTTCAAATGGTTATGAAGGGTTTCTTATATATGAATTGAGAATGAGATGAACGGTTGAGATCAATCCCAAAGATAGGAAGATGAACGGTTGAGATCAAAGGGAACTGGAGAAGCCATCAGTAAACTCCACCTCTTCAACTGAGAGAGAGGAGATAGAGTTTGGTTAACTGAAGAGCTAATTTTGAGTTACCTTTTAGAACTGAAGAGGTGGGTGGAGAAACCCATGTGAACTAAAGAGGTGGGTGAAGTAACCTATGTGATCTAATTAAAGTTATCTCTTTGAAGATAAATCAATATTTAATTCATTTTTAAAATTAAAGTTTTCAACATGTGAGATAATTGAATTCTTTTTGATTTAGAATTGCATTATTTGAATAAAATAAAATTAATTTAATTGGAAGAATTTAATTAGTAAGTTTAAATATCTTAATTTAAACTTTAGGAAATTAAATTAAATTAATTAATTAAATAAAATTAATTATTTAATTAATTTTGGGAATTTGATTCTAGATGATTTGGGGAATGAATTTAGAAGAAAATAGATGATTAATTAACGATTAAAAAACCATTAATTAATAGATGAAAGTTAGTGTTTTTAATGTCAAGTCACAAGTCTATCCATTTTAGGGCGTCTACATTTGCCCCTCTTTGATACAATGTGATTCATCACGTTGTGTCAAAGAATTTTTAGATTTGATTTTGCCCCAGCTTGCCCCAGTGACAACAGGTGGACTATATGCCCCCTCAACAAATTAAGCATAGAAAATACATCGGATGAACATTAATTTGTTGAAAATGTGAATCACTATATGATGATGATGAATGCATTCCTATGTTAGTTATGATGTAATTGATGATGGATGCATTGATTACATGATCTACTATGCTCATGTTTTGAATTTTTCTTATGCAATAAATGAATGCAATCTACTATGCACAAAATATCTGAGTAATGCATTTGTTAGTTAGAAGGAAGTTAGTTTGGAATGTTCTCTAGGATAGATTGATAGATATGTATTGATAGAATGGATGGGTGACCCAAGTCGCTGTCGCGTTTCCAATTTTTGTCATCATTGCATCTTTTTATGAAATTCCGAAGAGTATCCAATGCACCCAGATCTCAGACCATCTAGATACCGCTATGACCTCTTGATAACTGGAAGGAGTAGAGAGATTGAATAGAAAGAGAACTTAGTGCACCCAGATATTGACCATCTGGGTTCAACTTTGTTCCCTGTTTTGAAAAGAAAGAGATCCAAATGCACCCAGATATTGACCATCTGGATACCGCTATGATCTCTGATTTGAAAAGAAAGAGAGCGAAAAGCACCCAGATATTGACCATTTGGATACTGCTTTCCTCACTGATCATCCAAAAAAAGATAAAACTAAGATAGAATTCCAATGCACCCAGATCTCAGACCATTTGGATACTGCTATGAACTCTTGATTTTTAAAAGAAAGAAAAAAAATAACCAAAATAGAAATCCAATGTACCCAGATCTCAGACCATCTAGATACCTCTATGATTCTATTGGTAATAAACAAGCAGATAACATAAATGGTTTGTCCACTTCTTTCCCAGGGTTAAGCTCAGATTGTGGAACTATGTGGCTTCCAGATAAGTGACAACACCTACCGCATTTATCTTAAATCATCATGGCCCCAGAATCAAAGTGAAACATTCCACAGACAACAATCAAAGAAAATAAGTCATGATCCATCATAGCTACTCTCCTCACGTGGTGAATCCTGGAGTAGCGTAATAACATAATCGTGAAATATAGACTGACATATGACTGACGACTGACCTAGTCAACATTTTGATCGTTCCTTGATTTAGTTTGATTCTCTTGGTAGGCTTGATTGGCTTGGTTGTCTTGATTGTGTTTGGTTTCAGTAATAGATGACTCATATAAGACTGATTTGTCTAGTTTTGAGCGTATCCATCACTGTCTAAGACGATTGATTTTGATAATTTTGGATAGCTGATCAAGCTGTGTTAGATGGGCCCAATGCTGATTCACAAAGCTCATGGTATTGACATTGATTGAGTGGCTTGGTCTCTAGTTTGGTTTCTGATAGAGTTTATAACTGATAAAGCTATGTCATATGGGCCCAATGCTGATTTGCAAATCTCATAGATTTGACATTGATTAACCTGGCTTGATCACCCTTTGCTTTGTTGGTAACCGAGTTGGTTTTATTGATTGGGATTTTGCAATTTTTTTTGATGTTTTCGATGAAGATTGATTTTTTCAGGACATTTTGATCTTTTTATGATTTTTGATGAGTTTTTTAGATTTTTAGGATTTTTTCAGGACATTTAGAATCACCCCTAGTCTGGTGGACCAGTACTAACCATGGATAAGTGTTGGTGCTCAGAGGGGATTGTGCTTCTGGAAATAGCTTGGGTAGGCAGTCTTGCATGCGAAGTTTGCTCAAGCTTTGATCTTTGAGTTCATTGATGGTGAAGTTGGATTTGAACACTTGGCGCCTGTTTGCTAGGTTTTCACCAAGGTACCTACTCAATAGCACTTGTTTTTTAGGTTTTCACTGAGATAGCAATTATGTTTCTCTTTACTTTTTTATTTCTTTTTTGATTTTTTTTGTTGTCACTAAGGCACCTGTTTGCCAGGTTTTCAGCAAGGTAACCTTTTGTATTTTTTGATTTTTTTGGTGTTTTCTGGATATTTAGATAGTTACCTTAACCATTGAGACCTCAAGCATAGAACCTCTTAAGGTGCATGTTGTTTATGAATCTGTGGAGCTGATCTTCTTCTGGTGTCGCCGGTTGGTATGCCCCACTCTGGGTAGAGTTGACAATGACATATGGTCCTATCCAGTTAGGCTCAAACTTTCCTGGTTTCACTGGCTCTGCTTGGTTCTTTTGATTTTCCACGAGGATAAGGTCTCCTACGTCAAAGGTGCGTGGCCTCACTTTCTTATGATAGTTCCTTCTAAGGCGATTCTGATAGCCTTGTAAGTGGTTCCAGTTCACTAAGCCTTGCTACTCTGTAGTCTTCATCTGAAATCAGGTTCTTTAATGATATCCTTAGGGATGGGATTTCCACTTCGAGCAGTAAAATTGCCTTTGATCTGTATACTAGGGAGAAAGGAGTGGATCCTGTAGATGTTCTCATGCTAGTTCTGTATGCCCATAATGCAGGACTAAGATATAAATACCAGTCTCACCCTGATTCGTTAAGTGTTTTTTTTAAGATTTTCAAAATGGTCTTGTTTCTCGCTTTGCCTGGTCATTCCTTTGAGGATAATAAAATGAAGAGAAACCTTGTTTGATTTGGAAATGTTCACAGAGATCTTCAAAATCTTTGTTTTGGAAAGGTGTACCGTGATCTATCAAGATGGTATGAGGAATTCCATACTGAAAGATGATATGGTTGAGTATGAAGATTGAAATTTGGTTTCCAGTTATGTAGGTGAGGGGAATTTCTTCCACCCATTTAGTGAAGTACTCTATTGCTGCTATGATGTATTTATGGCCATTAGTTGAAGATGGTGTAATCTTGCCCACTAGGTCAAATCCCCACATAGAAAATGGTAATGGTGAAGTGATAGGATTTAGTTCTTGGGCTGGTGCATGGATGAGGTCTCCATTAATTTGACATTGCCTACACCTTTGTACATACTTGTTTGCATCTACCTCAACTGTGGGCTAGTAGTATCCCATGCATATGATCTTCTTAGCTAAGTTGTTGCCACCTCCATGGGTTCCACATATTCCTTCATGTACCTCGTACATAGCTCTCTGGGATTCCATGGAAGTGATACATCATAATAGCGTTCCGTCTAGACTTCGTCTATATAGAGTAGTTGCAAGAATGGTGTACCTAGAGGCTTGGAGGATGAGGGAATTTTTCTGGTTCCTAGACAAGTCTGGAGGTAAGACACTACTTTGGAGGTAATTATACATGTCATGGTACCATGGGGTTTCAGGACCAACAAGGACATACAATGATTCTGTGATTGGTGCTTGATGTGATGGCATCATGAGTTTCTCAACTAGGAACTGGAATCTGGTTTCGTTTCCTGGCATATTGATTAAGGATGCTATGGTAGCCATGGCATCTGAAATTTTGTTTTGAGCCCTTGGTATTTTATCGAAAAAGAAGTATTGGAACTTAGTGCGTAACCTTTCCATTTGTTCTATGTATGGTATTAGCTTTTCATCTTTTGTTATATAGTCATTGTTGACTTGGCTAATGACCAACTATGAATCTCCGTCAACCTTAAGGTTCTTGATTCTCCATTGAATTGTTGTCTTTACTCCGATGACAAGTGCTTCGTATTCAACTATGTTGTTTGTGTATGGGAAGTTGAGTCTGAAATATTTTTAAATTGCATCATTATTCAGAGTGATGAGTACTATCCCCACTCCTACACCATGGTTCGTGAATGACCCATCAAAGTATAGTTGCCATGTTTCTATTGCCGGTTGTAGTGTCAGAATAGACCTATCTGGAAATTCAGAAATGATAGGTTGATGATCTTGAATAGGTGCCTCTGCCAATTGATCCGCAATCACTTTCCCTTTGATGCCTTTTCTATCTACGTATTCAATTTCAAACTCGCTTAAGATCATTACCCACTTTGCAAGTCATCCAGTGAGTGTTGCTTTGCTTAGTAGATACTTTAAAGGATCAATATGTGCTATCAACTTTGTTTTGTGACTCAACATGTAATGCCTCAACTTCTGGGAAGTGAAGACAACTGCGAGGCATGATTTTTCAAATGGTGTATAGTTGAGATCATAGCCTACCAATGTTCTTCTTAGATATTAAATAACTCTCTCCTTTCCTGTGTCATTATGTTGTGCTAAGAGTACACCTAATGCTGATTTAGTTGCCGAGATGTATAGAAGCAATGGCCTACCTTGGACTAGTGGCACTAATATGGGAGACTTGAGTAGATAGTCTTTGAATATTTGGAATTCTTGTTTGCATTATTCTGTCCATACGAATTTGATGTCCTTGTGTAGTAGATATTGGAATGGGTGGCACTTGTCTGCTAGATGGGCTATGAAGTGCCTGATAGATTGGAGCCTACCTTGTAACCCCCTTAGTTTCCTTAGGTTGGTCGGTGGTGGCATGTCCAATATTTCTTTGACTTTCTCTAGGTCTACCTCAATGCCTCTATGTGACACTATGTGTTAGAAACATTGAGAGGGGGGGGGGGGTGAATCAGTGTTTATCACTTATATTTATTTAAGCAACTTGAAACTTAAATCAAATAGATAAAAAATGAAGCATAACACAATGACACATAACACAAGATATGTTTACGGGGAAACCTTGATCAGAGGAAAACCTCGGTGAGAATTAGTACACACAAATGATTGTACTAGTCTTATGAACTTGTTAGAGTTCCTTTGCCCTATTAGAAGCAGTCTTTACAATGCAAGTACAATGACCCTATTAGGAGTCTTTACAAAACCCTGTTAAAGGTGAATGACTCATTGCTAGAGCTCACTTCCCAATAGGATGAAGGCTATAACCTTCAGATAACAGATATACACTATATCAAAAAATGAATTGTTGTTATGACACTGTTGTCAAATCAGTTCCATTTATGCGCTGATGCTCTAATCTCTTTAAGAGCTCTATCTCATACTGATTTGTTTATACTGTTCTTCTGGATATCATTTCTGCATATTTTCCACTCTCACACTTAATACAAAATTTCATGTTAAGTATATATACATGCCTGAATAGACGCGACCAAAAATAAGACCTTAGTCGGCCCAAAATCAACATACACAACACTTCCAAATGAATTGGCTTAAGCGTTTTTACATGAGTGTTAAAGACATAATTACAAACATATTACAATAGGCTCATGGCCATTACAAAATAAAATATTATTCGCTAATCAAAATGTGAAGTTGGCTTCATGCTCTGTTTGCTGAACTGCTAGTGGCACTTGAACTTGCTGTAACTTCTCCATACTGTCCTAACTTACCATGCGTGTATAGAATAAGCATAATAAAATATCATAAAGCTTAAGTACAAAGGTGCATATTCTGGCTCGATCTTACGCATGTGCACTGGTGCTTTGATCAACTGTATATCTCTATTCTTTTCTATTTTCTATACTTAGCCAAATTTTGATCTTCAAAGTTTGTGAACTTACTTGTCAAAAATTCATATGACTTTGTCGCCATAATGACAACACAAAACTAGTCATATAAACCCTAAGTGTCAACTTGCCAACAATCTCCCCCTTTGTCATTAATGGTAATAAAGGAATATGGCCAAGTTACTAAACTTTGACTTAACAAAAAAAACAAAACTGCAAGTTTACTGTACATCATACCTTCGGCTATATGCACTATACTCCTTTATATATACTACTCCCCCTTTGAAATTAATGACAAAGGTGCCAAAAAGTGAAGTCCCTAAGTACTTACTCCGAGTACACATCTGGGTATGCAATCTGAAGATTCTTGATTTCTTTCTGCAAAAATGCCTTGAGTGCATCAACAATCTAAAGATGGGCGCATAATGCATATGTGAGCTTATTCATTTTTGTCAGATCCATGCAGGGGCCTTGATCATATGTGACAATAGTTGTATCAATCTGTTTGTTGTTCTCATTTAATACAGCTAAGGAGGGGCCAAGTGCATTTCTCAGTTGGGTTTGCCTGGTCCTTATCTTCCTGATCTCTATCTTGGCTTTTTCAATCTTGTCTATCTACCCTTGATAGATGTTGTTGAAGATATTGATGTCTTGGGAGGATGTTTCAACTGATTTCCTTATATTTTAAACCAAGATGTCTACTTCCTCAATCTTCTTTATGTGCTTAGATGTGAATTTGCCTCTGTCCATACAATTAGCTATCACCTTTCTGCCTTTTGCTGCTAACTCTTTCAGAATTGTTTGACCAATCTTCAATGAGTTGAGATCTAATGAGAAGTTCTTTATCAGTTCATACAATCTTCCCTTTTTGTACTTTTCCTCTGCAATTTTAGTAGCTGAATCTACTAGAGTTGTGAAGTTTGCTTTGAAGCTTGTCAAGATGCTATTGACATCATCAACTGATTGAATATTTGCCAATTTCTTTTCTGTTGGCACTAGGTTATTCAAAATGTTTACTGACTCATGAAAGAGAGGATTTCTCATAACTTGTTTCTCTTTTTCTTTCTCCATGGCTAATACATTGATTTTGATCAAGTCTTCTTCTCCCCATGCATCTAGGTTTGCTGAGTCAGGGGTCAAACTTGACAACAATGATATTGATGGTTTGATAGATTGAGTGAATATAGTATTTTGACTAACATCCATACATTCACTTTTCATTGGGATCTCCATAGAGGGTGGTTCATTAGATTGATTATCTTCCTCATTATTCAAATCTGTTGAGTCTTTAGAAATAAATTCATCTTGCTGCAAGGGAGTATTACCAATGCATACCTTCTCTACTTCTTCAGTACTGAAAAATGCTTTTTCAATTTTTTTCAAGTCATTATCTGAAGCTATCATTGTTATCTTAACATCATTGATCACAATGGTTTCATCTGAATCTTTGACTGTGTCAGATGGTGATGGAACTTTGGGCACAAAGTCTTGTGGACTTGTCATAGGCACATTAAGAATCTTTGGTTCTTTTTCTTGTTTAGAAGGAATTGGAGTCACTTTAGTTGTACGCATCGTTGATGGATACATGTGTCTGTCCAAAAACACTTGCTCGAATGCTCTTTCAGTCTCTTTACCAACCAACTCATACTCTTTTTTCATAATGTGAAGAGTTCTTGTTTTGGTTCTTAGATGAGGTTTTACTAGATCTAACAATATTGCCTTCTCATCATGTGAGCAAACAGGGAGAAGATTATCTAATGTTTTCTCTCTAATCCTCATATCTTCTTCTTTTGCTTGTCTTTTCAATAAATCTAGTATGTTCCATACTTTGTCTAGAATGACTATCTTAAGTTCCAAAACTGACCTTTTAAACTTGATCATATGAGAGATAATCATAGAATGTATTTTTGATTTATCTATCTCTTGGTACTTGTCATAGACATTTGTAATTGAATCTAGTCTTCCTTCATTAATGATTCTGTACCTTAGGATCTCAAGACTAGGCTTGAATCTTACCTTAGGAGGGGCTTGAGTATTCTTTACTTTGCTCAGTGTTGTCCTTGAGGATGGGTGGCTTGTGGGGATTCTCTTCCTTCTTCTAGTCATCTTGCTTGGTACCGAAGGTGGAGAGGATTCTAGGTCAATAGTAGTAGAGGCCGCAAATGTACTTTCATCGGACTTCTTCTTTTTCATCTTTTGGATATCATCTAATTTTTCTATTTTGACTTCTGAAGGTGTTTGCTTAAGTTCTCTTGCAATTTTAGTTTCCTATTAGTCCAAGTCTGGTTCTTGTCCTTGTTTTTGATTTCTAGAGTCACCATATTATTTTTGTGAATCAAAGCTGCTTAAGTCCTCATGTCCAAATTCTCAGCGAAAGTGTTGACCTTGTGGTCCATTCGTGTTTGTGGAAATTAGAAAAATCATTTGCTAACACTTTTCTTGAACAGGTTTGAACATACTTGAACAACCTTGAACTTGGTTCATGAGTGTTCAAGAGTGTTCAAGCTGGTTCATAATTTTTATGAAGGAATAGCAGGTGAATAAAGTCATCACTAAAAAGGGGCTTCATGTTTGCGGTGTGTGGAATTTTAATTGATCAAAGTTGGGAATTAGTGACTAAGCATGGAATATTCAGTTTAAGGATGAAGGCAAGAGATTAAAACAGGGACAGACTTGAACAGTGATGAACACATAATAACACCCTTGAACTTAGTTCATCCGTGTTCAATGATTTTGAAAAGTGACACGTGGAAAAAGAAAAAGAATACCATCGTCACTCAGTAGTGGGCCCCACCTAGAAAGGCTTTTAATGCAAAAAAGTATTGGTGGCGTTTAAGTGTGTCCGAGCTGTCAAATTTATGATGAATTTGTGTGGCATAAAAGTTTGCGCAAGTGGCATTAATTGTTTGCATGCGTGAACGGTCACTTCATTCTTCGAGCCTTTATTGCCTTAATGATGGGCAATTAATTGTCAAATTCATGGTATTTCTTATTTAAAACCCTTCTTAGCATTCATTATTTTTGAAATCTTGTCACTGTCTGTATGCGGGTGGATTGAAGGTAAGGGTTTTCAGAGCTCTAGTTGCAGATATTTCTACAGTGATTAATGTAAGTCAGGCTGCAACCCCTACAATGTTTAAATTTAAGAGCTTGTGAAATATACAGAAGTTTCTGTGACAATTATCAGTCTATTCTTACAAGTATGAAGTCTGCATTTCACTTGTTTGGAAGCATTTCTAGTCTAGTATGTGAAAATCCCATTGTGACAAACATGGATTTAGAAGGATATGATGTAGAAGGAATTGCTGATAGGCTTACTGAGTCTGTAGAAGAAAATGTTCCTTCTCTCAAAATTTTGAGTAGTGGGTTGTGTATAGCTGCTTCTTTCCCTCCTGCAATAGTCTGTCCTGAGCTAGTTCATGAGTGTATCCGCAACTATGACCAGTAAACCGAATCAATTGTCAAGAAAAATGGTGAGGTCTTGTTGGCTGTAAATAGAGAAATTGTTGCTTCGGCCTTCCAAATTCAAGAGCGAACTTTTTCCGCTTTCTGTCCTGTGAAGTCCCTTGTTAAGTTCAAACCAAATGCAGATGCAAATCGCACCTCAATAGCCAAGCATTGGTTATTAAACACTTAGAGGGGAGGTTTCTATTTTCCCAAAAAGCTCAACAGAAGTCATGTACACCCGTATATTAGTGATGTCATGGTGATGTTGCATAGAGTCAGAGGGTCACCTAAGGCATTTTTCTTCTCAGATTGGTTGTTATGTTATATTCAGATTGTTTTAGAAGGAAAACAGAAGTTGGATTGGGCTGAATTAATTGCAGACTCTATGAGAGAACAACTTAACAATTCTAAACTCACTGGATGTAGCTTTTTCATGTCTTCTTATCTGATGTACTGTTTAGCCTGTAGTAGGAAATGGGATGTGATGATTCATGAGCCTTGGATAGATGGAATGTGTGTTTTTGAGTATTTCCCCATTCTTCGTAAAGATAATGTAATTCAGAATTATAGGAGGGTGCATGACACTTTTATGGGTAAACTCTATTTTGAG
>MU227035.1:2784288-2805818 GCA_018584345.1 Thuja plicata
AGTTCTGAAGCTCAACAATTTGTGACAAGATTTGGGAGTTTTTACATTCAGTTTCCTAGGTTCACTTATATTAGAATTGGTGGTTTTGAAGATTCCCCTGCAAAATTACCTAGGTATGCCTTTGATTACTTTATCTTTGCAGAAGTCTGTAGGAAACTTGCTACTGTACTTAAACGTTTTCTTCCTGAAGAAGAATGGGAGAAAGTTTTCCCATTGCAGCTAGGTAAATTTTCATGCTTGACTATTGAAGATGCAATAAGTATTGGGAGTGACTTGATTCATTTTGATTTCAAGTATTACACAGAGAGGATAGGCTTTGATAACAAGAACTTTTCTAGTGGGAATCTAGGCCTTAGATCTCATATGTTTCCAGTTCCCCATCTAGAGGATTTCTGGGAAGATTGTGCAAATGAGTCCCAATTTATGGAGAGAGGTCATAATAGACTCTGCATATCTCAAATCCTATCCATGAGATTGTAGTTCAATATAGAAGGGGTGATAGATGATGGTTCCAACTTAGTCGAACCCAGTTTCAAAAGGCTCCTGGAGAATGAAGAGTTTGATATTGACTGGTCAAGAGAAGAGGAAGATGACATTAAGTGCAGGACACATCATGTACTTAAATTAACCAAGGAATGGCTACAGACAAGAAGAAAACAGTCTACTCCTAAATCAACTGAAGTTAAATCTTCAATTTTATTTTCCTCCTCCTCTGTTTCTAATCCTCATAAACCGATTGATAATGTAGGTTCATCAGGTAAGCAGCAAAATAAGGATTCCAAGAAGAAATCTGTTGCTGAACTTTTCCCTGTGGTCTCACCTCAACACATTACTAGATCAAGATCCTGATCATAGCATAGAGGGAAGATGACTCAAGAAAATGCAGAAATAATCAATTTAGAGGATGACAAGTTTGGGGATTTAAACTATCAAATTGGGGAAGATGAGCAAATTGGAAAAGATCTCTTCGATCTTGATGATGTGACTTTGGATTTAATGGGTACCCCTGTGAAGACAGGTGAACAATCAGTAGTAACAAATGATACACCAAGATGGCTAACCTCTTCAGTGAATAAGAAACAAAGCTTAGTTTCGGTATCTATTCCAGTGCAAGATATAGTCAGCAAATATGCTCAAAAGACTCCCAAGGTGAAGAAAGTTAAGAGTACAGCACAAATGTTTGCTAATACTAAAACTGGGAAGTGGACAGCTGAAGTAGCCACCTACAGACCGAAGGAGGAGAAATAGGATGTTGCAGTTGAAGACTTTGAAGTCAGTAAAATTGAATTAGGGACTATGGATAGAGTGGGAAAGAATCACCTTTTCAAAGAGACGGCTCAGCAGATGTTGATAACATCATGGAAGGATAGTACGGAAAAGAAAGAACTGAAGAAGACGATAGTCTCACTCTCTCAGTGCATAAACACTTTCTGCAAATTTGACACCATGCCACTGACCCAATCTTCATAGGTATTTGACCCAAACTCAGTGGAAAGTAAAACTTTGCTGAATCAAGTTCAGAGGGGTCGAACATTAGTCTCGTTGGTTGATGAGTGGATGTCCCAGTTCTTAATAGTGGCTGACAATATATCAAGGATTCACACGTAGTTCTTCATGACACGGAGGCCATAATGGGAGAATTTCAAACCCAGCACCAAGTCTGGGATGGAGAGGAGGAAAATGGGTATCAACGATGACAAAGTTTATGGAGATAGAGAAGTATGGTTTCAACAAATTCTACACGGAAAATACCTAAAAGGTGCTGAGGAATCCATTTTCTTCATCCTTAAGAAGAACATCAGCTGGTGCATCTCTCTAATAAGGGACACCATTACAGAAAACAAAGAATATGAGTCCAAAGCTAAGCAAATTTAGAAGGCCTCCTTGAACGAGTTGAAAGTGATCAACTTCACTTATACTTACCCATCAGTATACGGTGAGCAGGAATTGAAGGGCGCTCTGGAAGCCTTCGACTCAGCGATAAAGAATATCAGAGAAAAGGTTAATCCTAAAGCCTTCGAATTAACTCAGATGGAAAGGATCGAATCTATGATATATTTGTATGTGGATCAGCTACCCAATGTCGTAGAAAAGGTGAATAAATTGAAGTGGAGTAAGGAGGCCTCAAGTGCCCGTATAGTGAAGTCTAAGATCCCGCATCTGCCATTCGTGAAAGAGATGGTCCAGGCATATAAAGAATGGAAACCTACCCAATCGGTTACTAAAGAAGGAGGGAGTCCAGCAGGGAGCGAGGATCATGCTGTGGACAAAGAACCATAATTAGTTAATTAGTTTTTTCTTGGTTAACATGTAAACTCTTAAGGACACGTGTCCTTTTTCTGCTGGTTTGGTTTTATAAATAATTGCCTGAGAGGTCGTGTTTTTTGGGAGACCTCTCGGTGCTCTGATACTATATATTTGGCTTCTAAAACTTTTAAAAGGTTAAAAAAAAACTCATCACTGGTAGATAATAGATTTTGGTGGTGATAGTTTTGTTTTTGAGAATGTTAAAGGAATAGATAGTTGTAATTGAATGTTATTGAAAGAAGAGATTTCATGCAATTGCCTATGCAGTAATTTTTGAAATATATTACAGTGAGGTTTATCGAATCTGTGTTATTTGAAAACCAAAAATGAAGTGTCTTGTATTGACATCTTGTTTATCCTGTTATGTATATGTATGTTGGTTCATAATATCTGAATTCTATCTATATTCTGTTATCTTTAGCTGAGAAGTTGTTTATTTTTCATGAAATACAATTGGGGAAGTAACTGTGATTTTCTTCCCATTTATTATTCAGTTTTATTTCCTTTACAATTGTTCAGTACCATATCATCTAAGAATGATATTGCAACCTTTATAAGCTTTTGGGTTAAAATCTAACTAGTTAAATTGTTATCAAATTTTATTGAAAATCAATATTAGGGAGCTTTACCTGTAACAAAATTTAGAGGGAAGTGATCATAAAGGATACTTACCCAACTGTTAGAGATAGTTTGTCTTTTAAGGGTGATAGGGTGAAACTTAAAAGAGTATTTGTAGAAAGACAATTCTATTTACTAACAGATTTTTGGTGACTCTACTGGGGAGAGCTCACAGTGTAGACCTATTTTTAAATGATTTCTTTTATGAAAAAGATATGGTCCTACCAGCTGTGGTGATACCAAACCAGGAGGAGCAACGTCATGTCATTCAACCAGATCTTAATTTCCAAAATACCCAAGAGGATATAATTTCTGATTTGAATACTGTTGCTTGGGATTTAAAGACCAGCTATCACCAGTATCAACAAGTTCTCCTAGTTTTAGAAGAAGAGGAAGATATAGGAGAGTCGCTGAGGGGGCTCCCAATTTCCCAAGAGGCACAAATTGTCGATAGAGCTATCCAGAGGCAATAAAAGAATATAATACTGGATTCTTGACCATACACTAGGTCCTAGAGTAAGGAGGGCATTTTTGACACTTTTTATGAGAGTTTGCAAAATCTCCATTTTCCAACCTCTTACATCTCAAAGCCCAAAGCCAAGAGTAGACCTTCTTCACCTCCTAAAGCCTCTTCGAATACTTCTCCATCCACTAGTGTCTAGAAAGCTTTGACCTTGTCTGGTATTCAAGCACCACCACTAGTAACAATCTTTCCAGTTGCAGTCATGGCTCAACCACGGGGTGCAGCAGTTGGTCCTTTAAATTTAGGAGCTCATCATCCTCTCCCTAAAGGTATTAAAGAAGTCTTGCCTAAATTTTTCGGAGATGGAAAAGTCTCAGTAGATGAACATTTGAATACATTCAATGTGGCTATTGCCATTTTGGCAGTACAACATGAAGATGTAGCCGTCAGGCTCTTTGCACAATCCCTCTCAGAGGGAGCTGCAGAATGGTTTGGTCACTTTCCCACTGGGTCTATCACAAACTGGCAAACCATGAAGACCGCGTTTGAAGGACGTTTTAAAGGGGCTGATGATGAACATTCCCTACTGGCACAATTAACACAAATGAAAAAAGAGATTCATGAACCAATGAGAGACTATGTGGCTAGATATAACAAAGTTATTCACATAATTCCTACTGCCAAAAGACTGACCCCAGAAAACCAACAATGTTTCTTTGTAAACTCTATGCCCCAGACATAGGTTTTCACTTAAGAAGGAGTAGACTAGCTGATTTAGCTATTGCCCAAGGTCAGGCCACTGAGTCAGAAGATGATCTTATTACAGCGGGGAAATGGAGAAAGGACATACAAACTCCTCACTCTCAACCTTCTACTTCTACTCCTACAGATCTAGTTGTTCAGATACTTATGAATGATGTAATTGCCTTGAAGAGGAAGTTACCAAAGAAATGATCTTCATTTCCTTCCCCTTATCAATATATTAGTCGAAAGAAGCCTAATCAATGGCATGGAAAATCCCCCTTGCTGCCTTCTAATCAACCAAGATTGTCCCTGGAAGCTTCACCAAAAGAGGCTATCATGTGTTCTTTTCACCTAACAACGGATCATGATGGTAATTCGTGCCCAGCTATGCAAAGACATGTACAAATGGAAGCCACAAAAGATGTGTTAGAGGAATGCACTGTAGAAGAAGCACCTCAAGACAGACCTGGTGACTCGGGCTCATACCACTTAGAATATGAATCTGACTCAGAAAGAGGAGATATTCTGGTCACTCTTGAGGATCCTGCTTGTGCCATGCTTACTCAAAATAAAAAGACTTCAAAGAACACTCCAACATCATCAGACACTTTTCAGAAGACCAGAGATCCTGGAAGTAATTCTTTTTCCTCCAGTCCTCGGACTCTTGATGTTAAGGTTGTACAAAAATATTCTGGCATGTCCTCTTTTGATATTGTAGAATTTTGTAAGTCTTTTGCTATCCAAATCTCTCTTGCTGAATATCTGAGATTAAATCCCAAAGAACTTGATAAGTTGGTCAAGTATGTCAAAGCTACTGCAAATCAAATTGATGACCCAATTGACTCTCCCACAGTTGTTTCATCATTTTCTATGAATCAGAGTGACTCTACCACTACTTCTACCTCAGAATTGAAACGTGAAGTTGATGAAATTAGAAAGCTTGATCCCTTTTATATTTCTCTGCTCCTTAACGACCTTAAACTGAGTAATTGCATTATAGACTCAGGCACCTCTGATAACATTATGCCATCATCTGTTGCCAAAGCTTTAGGATTAACCATGACTAAAAATTTTGGGAGGTGCTATTCTATAGATGGGAAACAGGTACCCTTAATAGGTCAAGTTAAAGATGCCCAAGCTATTTTAGCCGCTTATCCTGATAAGAGACTCAAATTGACCATTTTAGTAGCAGATATACTTGCAAGCTATGGGATGCTATTGAGCAGAACTTTCTGTAGAGACATGGGTGGGGAAATAAAGATGGATTGGTCAGAAGCTATTATCCCTATTGGAAAGAAAAAGGTCAAACTAGAACCTGAAGCTAAAAATAAAAACACTGTAATCCCATCCGATGATCCTAAGGCACAAATTCTATTCCAAGACTATGAGTTTGGTAACTACATGATTTTATTAGATGAATCCCCTCCTGTTTGTGTAGACTTTGGAGAAAAGGAGAAAATTTGGTTAATGAAGTTTGATGGTAGTTGTCCCAGTGTAGGCTCTGGGGCTGGTGTAGTCTTTAAAGGCCTGGATGATCAATATATCCCTTTCTCTTTCAAATTGGATTTTAAAAATACTAATAATACTGTCGAATATGAGGCTTTGTTATTAGGGTTGTGAGAAGCAAAGACACTGGGAATCAAGGCAATTGTTGTGAAAGGCGATGCTGAACTAATTGTTAAACAAGTGAAGGGTCAATTTACAGTAAAAAATGAACGCCTGAAACATTACAGAAACTTAGCGTGGGATGAAATTAATTATTTTGAATCTTTTTCCATAGAAGCCATTTCCAGGAGTCTTAATTCAAGAGCTGATTCCCTAGCTGTATCAGTGTCGCTACTCCTCCCTCACCCAAAATTTAAAACAGACACATACAGGGTTGAGATGATATATAGACATGCTGTTTCGGATAACATTTAACATATGCAAGTTTTTGAAGATGATGCCCGAATCACAGATTTCATGGCGTGTATAGAATTTTTCTCATCCACCTACTTTGAAGGAATGAACGAAGATGGTGAAAAGTCTAATTCTGATTTCTTACCGGAATAAGTTGTTCAGCTGAAGAGCAATAAAATTCCCAAAGGTTTGGTTTCCTTAGAAAACTTGTTTTCTCAAAAAGATGATAGTTTAATTTCAAGGAAAAACCCTCAGTTAGATGTGAAAAAAGAATATGACAAAGTGAATATTGGTACTACAGCCAAACCTAGGTGGATATCTGTAGGTAAGACTCTATCTATTCAGGAGAAGAAAAACCTTCAGATCTTGTTGACAGCCTAAATGGATGTGTTTGCTTGGGACTATAGTGATCTTAAAGATTTTCAGAAAGGGAAATTTAGCCATCATATCCCTCTTAAACTTGAGTCAAAGCCCTTTAGACAAAAACTTCGAAGTTACTATCCTAAAGTTTCTGAAGCAATTCTGAAAGAAGTAGAGAAGATGCTAAAAGCCAGAATCATTTACCCTATTCATCACTCAACCTGGATAGCAAATATTGTTCCTGTCAGAAAGAAGAATGGAAAAATAAGGATCTGTGTAGATTTCTAAAATCTAAACTGGGCCAGTCTAAAGGATAATTATGCCCTCCCCAAGATGGAACATTTTTTACATGCGGTTGTCGGATCATAAATGATGTCTCTACTTGATGGGTTTTTAGGATATAATCAAGTGAGTGTGTCTGATGAAGATAAATAGAAGACTACTTTTACCACACCATGGGGAACATTTGCCTATAACAGAATGCCCTTTGGCTTGATTAATGCAGGGGCAACTTTCTAAAGGGAATTGTATTATTCCTTCGCTAATTTGAAAAATAGAATTATAGTAATTTATCTTGATGATTTGACTGTGTACTCTAAAAGAAGGAAACATCACATTAGAGATCTCAAATTAGTCCTACAGAGGTGTAGAGACCATGGTATATCACTTAATCCTAAAAAATCTATTTTTGGTGTGACTGAAGGGAAGCTGTTGGGCCATATTGTGTCCAAAGAAGGGATTAGGATTGATCCCGAGAGAGTAAAAGTGATTCAGCAAATCAATCTACCTTCAACCAGAATAGGAGTCAAATCTTTCTTTGGCTAGATTAACTTCTTGAGAGCCTTTGTTCCAGATTTTTCTGAATTAACCAGGCACTTTGTGGGAATGATGAGTGAAAAACATCCCTTTAAATGGACAAAAGAAGGTAGAAAAGCTTTTAGTGTGATCAAAACTGCTGTAGCAAATGCCCCAACTTTAGTTTACCCCGACTACAAAAAAGATTTTATCATTTATTGTTATGCTTCCGATCATACTTTGTTGGGAATTCTAACCCAGAAGGATGTTTTAGGGAATGAAGTGCCCATCGCTTTCATGAGTACACCATTAAAAAAGCATGAACTAAAATACTCTACCATAGAGAAACAAGCCTTTGCTGTAGTGAATCAGTTAAGCAGTTTAGATTCTATATCCTTCATTCTCATTCCATAGTATATGTCCCCGATTCAGTAGTGAAAGCGCTTCTCATGCAACAAGAAATAGCCATGAACAAGAGAGCAACATGGGTGACAAAGATTCAGGAATATGACTTAACAATAAAGCCCACCAAACTAGTCAAGGGAAGGGGGCTCTGTAAATTTATTGCAGAAAATGTAAGTCAACTCGAAAATCCAGAATGTGAAACATCTCAAGTGTTGTTGGTTAGTTTGACAGATTCCTGGTTCTGCGACATTGCTTATTTCCTAACTTATTGAGAATGTCTAGAAAAATTGATGCCTAAGGAAAGATGTACTTTGAGACTTTAGGCTATGAAATATGTAATATGGTAGGGTGTATTGTATAAGAGAGGCCTTGATGGCACATTTCTAAGATGTGTAGATATAAGTCATCAGTTACAGTTGCTTAAAAATTTTCATGAAGAGGCCTGCGGAGGCCATTTCTCATCTACTGTGACAGCATTCAAAATTCTTTGAAATTGTTTTTACTGGCATGGGATGTTCAAGGATGCTTATGCATTCGTCATAAACTGTGAAAAATGCCAGTTATTCTCTGGGGGACCCTAATTAGCTGCCTTGACTTTGAAACCAATTATAGTAAGTGAACCGTTCAAGCAGTGGGGAATCAATTTCATTGGTCCTATTAATCCTTAGTCAAGTGCAGGTCATGTTTACACCCTAACAGTGACCGACTATTTCACTAAGTGGGTCGAGGCCATCCCAACCAAGAAGGCTAATTCTCAAGTGGTGTGTGATTTCTTAAAAGATAATATTCTGGTACGTTTTGGAGTACCTCAGAAAACTGTAGCTGATAATGCTACTTCTCTTCATAGGAGCTGTCCCTTTTCTATTTTGATCATAGTATCTCTCTGGCTCATTCATCAGATTATTTTCCTTAGGGAAATGGGCAGGCCGAGTCAAGTAACAAAAATTTGATAATGATCATGAAGAAGTTGGTAGATGATAGTGGCAAGAATTGGCACAAGAAACTTTATGAGGCTCTTTGGGCTGATAGAATTACTCCCAAGAGAGTGATCGACATGACACCCTTTGAATTGGTGTATGGGATAGGTGCACAAGTCTCAGTTCCTTTGGAACTTTCATAAGCTAAACTACAAATGGCCATTGAAGACCAGACATTTAAAGACTCTTTGGAGAAAAGGATCATGTATTTGCATAAGCTGGAAGAAGAAAGAGAAGCTTTGGTTGATAAAATTACTGAACATCAGGCCAGAGTGAAAAATATATTTGATAGGAAGGCGGGACCCATAAGTTTTATAAAAGGAGATGAGGTCTTGCTATGGGATAAAAAGAAAGCTCTGAAAGCTGCCCACAATAAATTTGAATCACTTTGGAAAGGGTCCTTTGTTATTACTGAAGAATTAGGAACCAACACTTTTAAGCTGGCGTACCCTAAAGGAACAATCTTGCCATTTTCTTATAATGGGAAAGATCTCAAATTGCTGAAGCTCTAGTTTGGTTTCCTATGTTTTGTTGTATATATTAGTCTTAGTTTGCTTTCAGGTTGTGTGTCTTTCCTTTCTCATGTGTTTTTCTGAGCCCTTTGCAACAGTTTGCGAAACCATAGTTTTTGAGTTCTCTGACTTTTGAGAAAAGCCAGTCCCCAGTCAGAGCCGGTGTTAGTCCAAGTCTGGTTCTTGTCCTTGTTTTTGATTTCTAGGGTCACCATATTATTTTTGTGAATCTCAAAGTTGCTTAAGTCCTCATGTCCAAATTCTCAGTGAAAGTGTCGACCTTGTGGTCTATCCGTGTTTGTGGAAATTAGAAAAATCATTTGCTAACAATTTTCTTGAACAAGTTTGAATAGGTTTGAACATACTTAAACAACCTTGAAATTGGTTCATGAGTGTTCAAGAGTGTTCAAGCCGGTTCATAATTTTTATGAAGGAATAGCAGGTGAATAAAGTCATCACCAAAAAGGGGCTTCATGTTTGCAGTGTGCATAATTTTAATTGATCAAAGTTGGGAATCAATGACTAAGCATGAAATATTCAGTTTAAGGATGAAGGCAAGAGATTTAAATAGGAACATACTTGAACAGTGATGAACACATAATAACACCCTGAACTTAGTTCATCCGTGTTCAAGAGTGTTCAATGATTTTGAAAAGTGACATGTGGCAAAAGATAAGGAATACCATCGTCACTCAGTAGTGGGCCCTACCTACAAAGGCTTTTACTGCAGAAAAGTATTGGCAGCGGTTAAGTGTGTCTGAGCTGTCAAATTTATGATGAATTTGTGCGGCATAAAAGTTTGCGCAAGTGGCATTAATTGTTTGCATGCATGAATGGTCACTTCATTCTCCGAGCCTTTATTGCCTTAATGACAGGTAATTAATTGTCAAATTCATGGTATTTCTTATTTAAAACCCTTCTTAGCATTCATTATTTTTGAAATGCTGTCGCTGTCTGTATGCAGGTGGATTGAAGGTAAGGGTTTTTGGATCTCCAGTTGCAGAGATTTCTACAGTGATTAAGGTAAGTCAGGCTGCAACCCCTACAGTGTTTAAATTTAAGAGCTTGTGAAATATGCACAAGTTTATGTGATAATTATCAGTCTGTTCTTACAAGTATGAATTCTGCATTTCACTTGTTTGGAAGCGTTTCTAGTCTAGTATGTGAAAATCCCATTGTGAAAAACACAGATTTAGAAGGATATGATGTAGAAGGAATTGCTGATAGGCTTACTCAGTCTGTAGAAGAAAATGTTCGTTCTCTTGAAATTTTGAGTAGTGGGTTGTGCATAGCTACTTTTTTCCCTCCTGCAGTAGTCTGTCCTAAGCTAGTTAATGAGTGTATCCTCAACTCTGACCAGAGAACCAAATTAATTCTCAAGAAAAATGGTGAGGTCTTGTTGGCTATAAATAGAGAAATTGTTTCTTCGGCCTTCTAAATTCAAGAGCTAACTTTTTACGCTTTCTCTCGTACGCAGTCCCTTGTTAAGTTCAAACCAAATGCAGATGCAAATTGCACCTCAATAGCCAAGCATTGGTTATTAAATGCTCAGAGGGGAGGTTCTTGTTTTCCCAAAAATCTCAACAGAAGTCATGTGCACCCGTATATTAGTGATGTCATGGTGATGTTGCATAGAGTTAGAGGGTCACCTAAGGCATTTTTCTTCTCAAATTGGGTGTTCTGTTATATTCAGATTATTTTAGAAGGAAAACAAAAGTTGGATTGGGACGAATTAATTGTAGACTCTATGAGAGAACAACTTAACAATTCCAAACTCTCTGGATGTAGCTTTTTCATGTCTTCTTATCTGATGTATTTTCTAGCCTGTAGTAGGAAATGGGATGGGATGATTCATGAGCCTTGGATAGATGGAATGTGTGTTTTTGAGTATTTCCCCATTCTTCGTAAAGATAATGTAATTCAGAATTATAGGAGGGTGCATGACACTTTTATGGGTAAACTCTATTTTGAGATGACTGGGGATTCAGCTAGAAGAATGAGTTCTAAAGCTCAGAAATTTATGACAAGATTTGGGAGTTTTTACATTCAGTTTCCTAGGTTCACTTATATTAGAATTGGTAGTTTTTAAGATTCCCCTACAAAATTACCTAGGTATGCCTTTGATTGCTTCATCTTTGGAGAAGTCTGTAGGTAGCTTGCTACTGTACTTAAACATTTTCTTCCTGAAGAAGAATGGGAGAAAGTTTTCCCATTACAACTAGGTAAATTTTCATGCTTGACTATTGAAGATGCAATAAGTATTGGGAGTGACCTGAGTCATTTTGATTTCAAGTATTACATGGAGAGGATAGGCTTTGATAACAAGAAATTTTCTTGTGGGAATCTAGGCCTTAGATCTCATATGTTTCCAGTTCCCCATCTAGAGGATTTCTGGAAAGATTGTGCAAATGAGTCCCAAGTTATGGAGAGAGGTCATAGTAGACTCTGTATATCTCAAATCCTATCCATGAGATTGCAGTTCAATATAGAAGGGGTGATAGATGATGGTTCCAACTTAGTTGAACCCAGTTTCAAAAGGCTCCTAGAGAATGAAGAGTTTGATATTGACTGTTCAAGGAAAGAGGAAGATGACATTAAGTGCAGGACACAACATGTACTTAAATTAACCAAGGAATGGTTGCGGACAAAAAGAAAATAGTCTAGTCCTAAATCAATTGAAGTTAAATCTTTAATTTTATTTTCCTCCTCCTCTATTTCTAATCCTCATAAACCGATTGGTAATGCAGGTTCATTAGGTAAGCAGTGGAATAAGGATTCCAAGAAGAAATATGTTGCTAAAATTTCCCCTCTGGTCTCACCTCAGCGCATTACCAGATCAAGATCCCAATCGCAACATAGAGGGAAGATGACTCAAGAAAATGCAGAAACAATCAATTTAGAGGATGACAAGTTTGGGGATTTAAACTATCAAATTGGGGAAGATAAGAAAATTGGAAAAGATCTCTTCGATCTTGATGATGTGACTTTGGATTTAATGGGTACCCTTGCGAAGACAGGTGAACAACCAGTAGCAAAAAATGATACACCAAGATGGCTAACCTCTTCAGTGAATAAGAAATGGAGCTTAGTTCCGATATCTATTCCAGTGCAAGATATAGTCAACAAATATGCTCAAAAGACTCTCAAGGCCAAGAAAGTTAAGAGTACAGCACGAATGTTTGTTGATACTAAAACTGGGATGTGGACAACTGAAGTAGCCACCTATAGACTAAAGGAGGAGAAACAGGATGTTGCAGTTGAAGACTTTGAAGTCAGTAAAATTGAATTAGGACTATGGATAGAGCGGGAAAGAATCAACTTTTCAAAGATATGGCCCAACAGATGTTGATAACATCATGGTAGGATAGTAAGGAAAAGAAAGAACTGAAGCATACGATAGTCTCACTCTCTCAGTTCATAAACACTTTCTACAACTTTGATGCCATGCCACTGACCCAATCTTCATAGGTATTTGACCCAAACTCGGTGGAAAGTAAAACTTTGCTGATTCAAGTTCAAAGGGTTCAAACATTAGTCTCCTCAGTTGATGAGTGGATGTCCCGACTACTTAACAGTGGCTGACAATATATCAAGGATTCACACTTAGTTCTTCATGACACAAATGCCATAATGGGAGAATTGCAAACCCCGCGCCAAGTCTGGGATGGAGAGGAGGAAAAGTGGGTATCGACGATGACAAAGTTTATAGAGATAAAGAGGTATGGTTTCAACAAATTCTGCATGAAAAATCCCTAAAAGGCGCTGAGGAATCCATTTTCTTCATCCTTAGGAAGAACATCAACTGGCGTATCTCTCTAATAAGGGACACCATTATAGAAAACAAAGAATATGAGTCTGAAGCTAAGCAAATTCAGAAGGCCACCTTGAATGAGTTGAAAGTGATCAACTTCATTTATACTTACCCATCAGTATATGGTGAGCAGGATTTGAAGGGCGCTCTGGAAGCCTTTGAATTAATGATAAATATTATCAGAGAAAAGGTTAATCCTAAAGCCTCCGACTTAACTTAGATGGCAAGGATCGAATCTATGCTATATCTATGTGTGGATCAGCTGCCCAATGTCGTAGAAAAGGTGAAGAAATTGAAGTGGAGTAAGGAGGCCTCGATGGCCTGGATAGTGAACTCTAAGATCCCGCATCTACCATTCGCGAAAGAGATGGTCCAGGCGTATAAAGAATGGAAACCTGCCCAATCAGTTATCGAAGGAGGGAGTCTAGTGGGGAGTGAGGATCATACTGTGGAGAAAGAACTAGAATTAGTTAATTAGTTTTTACTTGGTTAACATGCAAACTCTTAAGGACGTGTGTCCTTTTTATGCTAGTTTGGTTTTATAACTAATTGCCCGAGAGGTCATGTTTTTTCAGGATACCTCTCGGTGCTCTGATACTATATATTTGGCTGCTAAAACTTTTAAAAGGTTAAAAAAAAACTCATCGCTGGTAGATAATAGATTTTGGTGGTGATAGTTTCATTTTTGAGAAGGTTAAAGGAACAGATAGTAGTAATTGAATGTTATTGAAAGAAAAGATTTCATGCAATTGGCTGTGCAGTAATTTTTGAAATATATTACAGTGAGGTTTATCGAATCTGTGTTATTTGAAAACCAAAAACAAAGTGTCCTATGTTGACATCTTGTTTATCCTGTTATGTATATGTCTGTTGGTTCATAATATATGAATTCTATCTATATTATGTTATCTTTAGCTGAGAAGTTGTTTATTTTTCATGAAATGTAATTGGGGAAGTAACTATGATTTTCTTCCCATTTATTATTCAGCTTTATTTCCTTTACAATTGTTCAGTAGCATATCATCTAAGAATGATATTGTAGCCTTTATAAGCTTTCGGGTTAAAATCTAACCAGTTAAACTGTTATCAAATTTTATTGAAAATCAATAGTAGGGAGCTGTACCTGTAAAAAAATTCAGAGGGAAGTGATCATAAAGGATACTTACCCAACTGTTAGAGATATTTTGTCTTTTAAGGGTGATAGGGTGAAACATAAAAGAGTATTTGTAGAAAGACAAATCTGTTCACTAACATTTCCCTAGCTTTATCTAGGTCTTCTTGGGTGACACCATGAACTTTTAGGATGTTAGATGTAATCCTTGATGCCTTCCTCTTATTGTCTGCACCATATAGGAAAGAACAAACTTGATTTGTCTTCTCTCTGTATGTGCCCCATCTAGGCTCTTTTGGATCTTTAGGCACAGATAAAAGAACTTGTGCATATCCTTCCAAAACATGTTCTACTTCGTAACCAAGTGGGTGAATCCATTTGGTTCTTGGCTCAACTACTTCCATGCAAGTATAGTCAATTTCCACCATGAAGCATATGGTGTCCTTGTATTTTTCAACTATCTTCTCCGATATTCTAAACCTCTTCTGCATCTTGATTTTGAATATCTTGATCTCCATATACATAGAGTCCTTTACACTGCTTTCTGATGTAGCTTTTAATGAAATTTGAGACAAAGTAGGTTTGCTCCTATCTAAGTACAGATTAGAGACCTTACCAACAATTTGGAAGTATAGGTATATAATCAACGAGCCAAATCTGAATATTTTGCTTCTGTCATGCTTTTTAGATTTAATGTTCTCAATTAGTTGTGTGCACAATATCTCACAAGGATTATATTATATGTTATCTCTTGCCATCCTTATTACTGCGAGAACTGTAACTGCAGATACACTATCATGTCTACTAGCATTCTGAAACTTGTAGCCAAGTATCATGGTGATGAGTTTGATGTCTTTTTCCACAATAGGATCAACAGTCATCCCGCACCTATTGCTTCTAGATAAGCATGCCTGCTCAACCTGTTTGTTGACATCCTTTCCAGTGGGAAGAATAGGTTCAACCTTAGAGAGTCCGATCATCTCATGAATGAGGTCAGCAATAATGCAGACAGGAACTTCACCAATCTAAAACAAATCATCATGAATCCTACTGAGTAGAATTTTATCCCATTCTGGTTCATAGAAATCATGCGCATTTGTATTCTCAAAAATAGGGTTATCAGTGAGATGTGAGAATTCATCCTTGAATGAGTAATCTGGTTTCATCATTGATTCCATGAGTGTTGTTATGCGGTTGTCACCAATAGACTCCTTCTTACAGTAAATGTAAGCGTGTATGTCCTCAACATGCACGACTCCTAATGGAGTCTTGGAAAATGCCCCTTTTACATCATCTAACACTGACTTGAATGGATTCTTTTTAAACATGAATCTCTTCCTTTCAGTGATGTCAAAGACTATAGGGGTTTCCATACTTACTTTTTGATTTCTTAAGTAGGGTTTTACTGGAGTTCTGGAACGACGCGTCCGTGCTAGGGTTCCATTTCAACTTCAACTCATTTTGCTAACCAACCAAAGGTTATCCTTCAACACTTCAATGCTTATTTCTCCTATGCTCTCTGAATGATCAATCTCAAATGCAAAGTGAAGATATAAGATCTTGTACTAACTTATAAATAAGTTATTGCATTTAATTCTTGTTGCCGTAACGCGGTTTCCATTGAGAATTTCAATCTTTGTTCTTGTCAAAGTACAGACAATGCATCCATGCATACTTCCTCAATTCATGACCAAATACATGAATCCATAGGTGCATACTCAGAGGTGAGTATACCAGCCACGTAGGGGCTTAGAGCTTGAATAGCTCCCCCTATGACCATGAGGGTCATCTAACCAGAATTAGAGGTTGCATCCACTATGGATGCATCTGATAATTTGTTAACATCATCATCTTTCTTTAATTCAACCCATATTTTACCTGAATCTTCTGTAGCTTTTACGAACTTGACTTCTCCAGATTCTTCAAATAGTGATCCTTTAGGCTTTTCTTGTCTTTGTGTTCTGGATCTGCAAAACCTTGAGATATGTCCAGCTTTGTTACATGAGTGACAAATGATTGGAGGTCTATTGATATTGTTTACCATGCTACACTGCTTGGCTGTGTGTCCATTATAATTACATATCTGACATGTAATGTTCTGATAGTTTCTCCGAGGTTGATTTCTCTGATTGTATTGAGTCATATTTCTTTGGTTTTGCTGTGATTGATTTCTTTGACTAGTTCTGCAATGTATATCCCTATGACCAAATTTATTACAAGAATAACAATATCCATTGAAGGGTCTTACCTCTTTACAATCTCTTGCCAAATGTCCATGCTTGTTATTGGTATAACAAGTTCAATTAACTATCTTGTGTTCATCTTTAGATGATTCTGCTATAGCTTCTGCAAGATTCTCAGTAGCCTTTACTTCTGTAGATTTTTCTTGTACTTTCTTACTTTCTTGCATTATATTGGTTTCACTTTGTGCTACACTGTATCCAACACCAGTAGTATCTCCTCTTAACTTTTATGCATATAGTTGTCTTTGAATTAGATCAGAACTTGTGTGTAATTTTTCAATATGATTCTTTGCTTCTGTCAATTCAGATTCTATCTTTTTCTTGATGTTTTCCAACTCCAAGATCTTCATATTTTCTTGCATAAGTTCTTCATATAATTGTTTAATTTATTTGGTCTTTTCTTCAATAACTGTTAGGCTATCTGTTAGATGTTCATTTAGATCTTCAATCTTTTCCTTCAGAGACATGTTTTCTTCATTCATCTTTTTGACCATTTTTCCCAAATCATTCGTAGAGCAATCTTTCAAATCTTTTCTTAATATTTTGATAAGCATTTGGGAGCC
Source organism: Thuja plicata (assembly GCA_018584345.1). Classification (NCBI taxonomy): domain Eukaryota; kingdom Viridiplantae; phylum Streptophyta; class Pinopsida; order Cupressales; family Cupressaceae; genus Thuja; species Thuja plicata. The sequence continues at coordinate 2,801,097 of MU227035.1, forward strand.
ACCAACTTTTAGTTTTAGTTCTTTATTTTCTTTTTCAGATCTATCAAGATCATCAAGGGCTTCTTCAAGATTCTTTTTTAGATGTTTCACTTCTGTTGAATCCACGATCTCCTAAAGTGGTTAAAATTTCTTTCGGAGGACCAGAGCTCTGATACCAATTATTAGAAACACTGAGGGGGGGGGGGGGGGGGGGGGGGGGGGGGNGGGTGGGGGTGAATTATTGTTTGTCACTTATATTTATTTCAGCAACTTGAAAATTAAATCAAATAGATAAAAAATGAAGCATAACACAATAACACATAACACAAGATATGTTTACGGGGAAACCTTGATCAGAGGAAAACCCTGGTGGGAATTAGTACCCACAAACGATTGTACTAGTCTTATGAACTTGTTAGAGTTCCTTTTCCCTGTTAGGAGAAGTCTTTACAATGCAAGTATAATGACCATGTTAGGAGTCTTTACAAAACCCTGTTAAAGGTGAATGGCTCACTGCCAGAGCTCACTGCCCAATAGGATGAAGGCTACAACCTTCAGATAACATATATCCACTATATCAAATGATGAACTGCTGTATGACACTGTTGTCTGATTAGTTCTATCTATGCACTGATGCTCTAATCTCTTTAAGAGCTCTATCTCATACTGATTTTTTTATACTATTCTTCGAGATATCTTTTCTGCATATTTTCCACTCTCACACTTAATACAAATTTGCATGTTAAGTATATATACATGCCTAAATAGACGCGGCCAAAAATAAGACCTTAGTCAGCCCAAAATCAACATACACAATGATTACAAATGAATTGGCTTAAGCATGTTTACATGAGTGTTAAAGACATAATTAAAAACATATTATAATAGGTGCATTTCCACTACAAAACAAAATATTATACGCTAATCAAAATCTGAAGTCAGCTTCATGCTCTGTTTGCTGAACTGCTAGTGGCACTTGAACTTGCTGTAACTTCTCTGTACTATCATAGCTTATCATGCATGTATATAATAAGTGTAATATCATATCATAAAGATTAAATACAAAGGTGCATATTCTGACTCAATTGTACACATGTGCGCTAGTGCTCTAATCAACTGTATATCTATGTTCTGTTCTGTTTTCTATACTTAGCCAAATTTTGATCTTCAAGGTTTGTAAACTTACTTGTCAAAAATTCATATGACTTTGTTGCCATAATGACAACACAAAACTAGTCATATAAACCCTGAGTGTCAACTTGCCAACACTATGAACCCCAATAGCTTCACTGCTCTGACCCAGAATGCACATTTCTTTGGGTTTAAATGAACCTTGTATTCCTACATTTTGTCAAAGATGGGTCCCAATACTTGTACATGATCATTTCTAAGCAATGACTTGGAAAGTATGTCATCAACATAGTCCTCCATTGTCTTGTGGATAAGATCATGAAAGATGGTTGTCATGGCCCTTTGATATGTTGCTCTAACATTTTTTAGACCAAATGACATGACTTTCCAATAGTAGGTGCCCCATGCACATGTAAAAGCTATTTTGTGTTGGTCCTCTGGCACAATCCTTATCTGATTATACCCTAAAAAGCCATCCATGAGTGATAGCATATGATGTCCTGCTATTATATCTACTGTCATATCAATGTTAGGCAAAGGAAAATCATCCTCGGGACAAGATTTGTTGAGATCTCTAAAGTCTGTGCAAATGTAGATCTGACCACTGTGCTTGGTAACTGGTACCAAATTAGATATCTAGTTTGCAGATGGGATTGGTCTTATGAAATTAGCATCTAGGAGATTTTTCAGTTCTTCTTTGACTAGTAATGCAACATAGGGATGCATCTTTCTCAGCTTCTATTTGATGGGTTTGGCGTTGGGTAGCAATGAGAGATGATGTATCACAAGTTCTAGGTCTAATCCTGACATGTTTGAGTAGGACCATGCAAAATTGACCATCCTATCCATGAATAAATTGATTAATTATTCTCTCTCCTCTGGGGTGAGTCATTTTGCTAAGTAGATGTTCTTTGGGTTCATTTCATCACCCAATTTGACTTCTTCCATTTCTTATGCTAATAATGCTGACTTTTCCATTGTCAAGGGGAGGAGTTCCTGCTTTCCATCTTCTAGTGCCTCAGTGAGGTTTTCACTAGAAGATACATCTTGTTTTGTCTTTTTATCATTTTTGTGCTAGTAAGCGCCTTTCAGTTTTCAGTTACTGACGTTTCTTTTTTCTTTTTCAATTTTTTTTGATGACTAGAAAGAGGAGCTTCCTCCCCAAAGTATGCTGATCTATTGAGGTCAATGAAGAAACCTTCTTTGTCATCTCCTAATGGCATTCCATCTCTAAGTCCCATGAAGTCTGTGATAGCGTCATCATTCTCGAAGGTATCCATATCAGGCGGTCCTTGTTGATCCCACTCTATCAGTTTTGGGTGTACAAGACATAGGCCCTTGTGGTGGGTTGACTTTCTTTGGTTGAATGGGATAACAGAGATGGTTCTAAAAAAACCTGGACTATGATGTGGATGCACCACCTAATAAATTTCTATCGATATGTTTATCGATACAGGGTTGGTCGTCTATGGATAAATGGTCGAACAAATCATCAAGGTGTATGGTGGTGGGTGACTGAGGGGAATAGTCTGGGATTGATGGCTCAAAGTCATGAATGGATCTCCACTCATACTCATGGGAGTCAGATTCGCTAGAATGCTCATTGGATGACTCACTTCCATCATTATTGTGGATATCTTGGTTGAGGGTTAATCGGGATTAAGAGGTTCCCACTTCGGCTGGAAACAACTGTTAAAGTATGTTCCTGATTAAGATGTGTTCTGGGTTTCTCCCCCAGTGTAAATCTACTATTTGTTCTTGATCAACAGGTATATCTCAGGTGACTGAACTAGTTCTTTGTTTCCCATATCCTAACCCTCTCTTGTTTCTCTGGGTTGTAGGGAGAGACAATTCCATTAAACCTTGTTGTCTTGCCCCCAGACCAGTTGTGCCATCATACCCAAACATTTGCAACATTGTATAGCCATCTCCATAGGTTGATACGGGTAGGGGTTGTTGAAGTGTCTCTTATGGATCTTGATACAACCATGTATTGATATCTGGATCAAATGGGTTCTCTTTTGAAATGTCTCCCCATCTGAAAAAGGTTGTGGGTGGACACCTGAACAAAACAGGATCTAAGGCTTCTGTTGTAATAGCTGGTTGTGGCATACCATATGTTCTTGGGCTCTGAGGCATGTTTGTGATAGTGAAAGATTCCTCATAGCTGTACTCACCACATCCCTTGTAAGTAATGGATATTTTACTCTCTTTTCTTATGATATCTTTAGGGATTGAATTTGATGCGGATTAGATACTTGCCTCTTGGTTCGAGGGAACCTGGTTGTCAGTACTAGTTTGAACCGCATTACAGTATTGGAATGGATTTGGATCTTCCTCAATAATGATTTCCTTCCCTTGGTGTGGGAACTTGATGCACTAATGATATGTGGAAGGTACAACTTGCATCTTGTATATCCATGGTCTCCCTAGTAACATGTTGTATCCCAATTCTAGTTCTAGGATCTGGAAGGGAGTGTTCTTGACAACTAGGCCAATGCGGACTGGTTGAATGATAATACCTTTGGAAGATCTATCTAATTCATCATAGGCCCTAATGTTGATCCTTCTTGTGACATCAATACTGGATTTAGAGTAGCCTAATTGCTTGAATACCTTTAGAGTACAAATGTTTAATCGAGCCCCACCATCAACAAGGACTCTGCGGATTGCGCTTTTATGAACTTGGACAAGCAAGTGAAAGGGATCATTATGCAAGGGTTTGTGCAGTGGTACATCATGGTCTATGAATGTTGCATGCTTTTTGGATGATATATGGTTTACCAGTGTTTGGAAGCTCTCATGGGTTATGTCCCTTGGGACAACTGCTTTTTGAAGTGCTTAGTGTAGTGCCTGCTTATGTTGTGGGGATATGTGCAAAAGTTCAAACATGAATATTTGGCAGTTGTGCACTTTAGCTGATCCATGAGGCTTGTCCATGGATCTGAGGTTGTATGAGGGTTGACTAGTGTAGCAGATGAGGAAGGAATTGTTGGAAAGTGACATTGTAAGCAATTGTTATTTTGTCATTGATGTCAAACCTTTACTGGTGAGACTATTACTATCTGTTTGAGTACCATATCTATTGTTATGAAGAAGATTTAATAAGAAGACCAAGTGAATGGTTGAGTCAAGGCAATTCAAAGGGTATTTGATCAGTTGGCATTCTGGCAAAGTAATTAGTTGTTTATCTTTCAAAGATAGTTTTTCTGGCTTTTATGTGCCGAGCAAGTTTGGCTTGTGTCGAGCAAAGTTGCTTCTGACGAGAAAAGTTGCTTGTGCTGAGTAAAGTTGCTTGTGACGAGAAATTTTTTTCTCAATGCTGAGCACCATTGAAATTGCCGAGTGAAAATAGTGATGAAGGCCGACTTATAGAAGTTTGATTATTGATGAGATTTGAGATCTCTGGCCGACTTAGTTGATTTTATTGGGATATTAAATGTTAATTAAAGATTGATCCACATCATTTAATGTGTGGATAACCATAATTAATGCATGGTTTCAAGATTTAATTAGAGACTACTTTGGAGAAGTAAATGTAATGCAAAGATGGAATGATCTGTTGGATTTGACCTAACCTAAGATCTACGATCTTGTTTAAGTGGCAAAAGA
>MU227035.1:2810945-2822386 GCA_018584345.1 Thuja plicata
TACATTTATTAGTTCAGATTGCTATGCAGATACAAGTAGATAGCTGATGTATGTAATTTTCCTTTGCATTGCTTAGATCCATCAGGATCTAACCCTCTTCCTTTTTCCTCTTTTATGCAGATTTTTTCCCTAAGGACCTGAATGCTGATGGAGACTCGGGAGACCTAGAATGAAGATGGGGACCTGACAAGCTACTAGCAGATACAAGATAAAAATAAGGCAATGCATGGGACCCCTATTCCATACCCCAGTTGTTTACTTTCATTTGCAATGTAGTATGTTTATTGAAACATGAAACATGAATCAAAGGACATTTGTACTACATTCTTATGAATGCACAATGTAATGATCAATGATGAATTTTGAATATGTAATGGTTTGATCAATACTTAGAGTACATGAACATCTGATAATAAATGTAGTAAGTGAATGTAAATCATCAAAAACTATAAAGTAGTTTTAATTGGGTAACATAACATGCAAATTTCTGTTTTGGTGCCTATTTTGTTGTATGATCAGATTTTGGATAACAGTGATCATGGACTGTGTCATTGAATATCGTATGATTAGTGGTGCCTTTTGTTTGGGTGTTCGTAACATCGATGACCCCTGTGTCAATCAGATCTTGGATGACATTTTTCAATCGATAAAAGTTGGTTGTTTTGTGTCCCTTCACTCGATGAAATTCATAGAAATCATTATCATTGTACCACTTTGGTTTGATTGCACCATGTTCATATTCTTTGATTTCTGGGAGAGTGATATTGTTGGATTGTATTAGCTTTCTTAAGGATGATTCTATCGACTCTCCTAATGGTGTGTAATCTTGTTTTGGAAATGAAAACTGTGATTGGCATTTTGCCTGTGGTTGATTGTTTGACACAACGGCCGCTTGGATAGGGGGTGGCTGATTTTGAGTGTGTACTTTTGGAGTGGGCATCGTGGGTTGTTGGTTAGCCATAGGTGCACCTTGCAGTGATACTTTGGGTTGGGCGTAGTTGACCATTTTCACATCAATGACACCATCGTTGGTGGAATTTTTGTTTATATTCCACCATTTAGCTTTATCCGTTGTAGTATTTTTGTTATTCATTTGGATAGGATCTGTAGGGATACCTTGTTTGACCAATTTCTGCTCACAATGAACTCAATCGATGAGTTGTTTAAAGTTCAAAGCTAGCTGCAATTTTGTTGTAAATGACATATCTGGAATCAGATTGTCAACATACATGACTATTAGGTCTTTCTTAGGTACATCATACATGATTTTGTTTGCAGTATTCCTCCATTTTTGTAGGAATTTTACAAAGGACTCTCCATATTTTTGTTTGATGTCACAAAGGTCCTTGATGATGAACTTGTGATTGATGTTATGATGGAAGTGAGTGATGAAATTTTTGGCCAATTCACCCCAAGATAGAATGCCATGGGGCAAGTGTGAGAACTATTCTATTGCTGGTCTAACTAAGCTTTGTGGGAATAGTCACATTAAGTATGTCTTGTCATGTGTGACTTTGATGCAACTAGAAGAGAATTCTTGGATATGCTCAATAGGGTTGGTATTGCCCCTATATTTGTCAAATTTTGGTACCGAGAAGTGAGTTGGGAATGGAGATATGTGAAGAGAGTGATCAAAGTGGTATGGGTATAAATCCTCTACAATGTAGGATTTAGTTTTCCCTTGACTTTTCATATCCATCATTTAGGTTTGAAGGTTCTGCACTTATTGGATCATCATGTCTGTTTGGGATTGAGGATGATTGGTGACATTATACCTTTTTGCAGTAGTAGATATGAGGTTGCGCCTCTATGTCCCTTGAGTAGGAACATAGGACCTAATCCTTGGGACTTGATATTGATTTCCCAACACATTATTCTGATATGGGGGCATGTGATTGGCCCAAGATTGTGTTGACAAGACTTTGTGACTGGGTCCTCCAACAGATGTAAGTTGTCACCGGGTACCAGCCAACTTTTCCTATAAAGGTTGTCCGGGGAAATGAGATTCCCCGGGCCTCCAAGAACATGAGAGTTAGGTCTTGATAGTGCAGGGCTCAGTTGGGAGATGTGACTATTTTCGAGGGGGATAGCTGGTTATCTTCAACTCATCAACTCTGGGGATTCAGGTAAACGGGGTTTCCTCCAAGCATGTTTTCACTTAACAAATAAACTTAAAAAGATGGTGCAAAGTTAGAAGTATTTCATCTACCTACAGTTATGCTAAACATTCAAAACATCGATAATGCTCTAACACACTACACTAAATACCGAAGAAATATACAACCATCAGCTTATATTTTATCAGTAGCAAAGAAAGGAGGTTGTTAATCTACTTTAAGCATTAGAGAAAATGACATGAAGAACATAAAGCATAAAATACCGTCAACCCAGAAGACAAAGTACCAACAACTTCATTGAGAGAACCCTTCCTTATTCATTAACATCCTTCCAACAAGCACTGGTGCATGGTACAATGATAATTCCCAGGGAGCATTTAACTACTGAAATCTTAAAAATATGGAGCATTGAGCTCTGCAACTAGGAAATGAGAAAAATATTTTGCTATTAACTGTGGACTGCAAAATCATCAATTTCACCGACCCTTGGAATGAGGTCGGACTTATTATTTATACACATCTTTTGACCTAACCCTAACCCTAACTTATTTTACACTTTTACAATAAAATACATTATTCGGTGGCCGGTACTACCTGCACCACGTTACAAAAGACCTTGAGACAGAAAAGGCCTAACATGTTAGAAGAATGAGACAAGAAAGATGGAGTGGAAGAATCGGCCTCAAGAAGAGAGCCAGGAAGGAGAAAGAAGAAATTCAATCCCCTGGGGATTGAGGCTACATGCCTCATAAATGGGAAAGTGGCACCTTGTCTCCGATGTGCCAGGTGTATCTCTAAAGTGGCACCTTGGGAAGACCATCTGTCAGAAACCTCCCGTTGAGCTGATGTGCCTTGTTGTAGTTCCCCATCCTCTGACAACCTTTATTACTATCTTGAAAGTGACCGGTCGGCATTGGGAACTGAGACATGAGTCACGTGAAGAATTAAAAAATGTGAGATCCGAAACTCCGGGATCCGGGAACTTGCATTCCAAAAGAATAAAGAATGCAAAATATGATGTCGAGCTAAATTCTCCCAGATCTGGAGAACTTTATTGACTTATATTTTCTCCCAAGCCTCTAACACTTGGCTAATGCTCTCTTCATCTATGCTCCAGATGCTATCCCACCAGCTATAGACAGCCTCTATTGCCTCCTCAACCTCTCCGAAACTCGTTCACCATCTTAATGGCATCATGCGACCAAATCATGGTCTTTAACAACTGGGACAACCTTACTTGATCAAAATCTCCACCTGGTGGATACAGGGATTCCATCCTTTCATCAAACTTGCCGAGGACATAATCCTTTGGGGTATATGTTTCGGTGGTGAGGGGATCGACTTGTGAAACCCCAACCACGAATGCCTGGAATAAGCCCAAGGGATATCGGGCACCTGTTAGCTTTGCCTTTAAGGTCTTAACCTGTTCCTTGCATGTCTCAATTTTGAGGGCAAGTATAGAGCACTGGACTTGGAGGGAATCATATGATTCTTCTCCCAAAATGCCACACTCTGTGGCAACCTCTTCACCAATTCTGCAGATTTCTTCCAACCCGGCTTTCCATTTCTGATATTTTTCTAAGTCTTGCTCACATACCTGAGCGGAGCATCTGGCATGGCCAAGGGAAAGATCTACCCTGTAAAAGTCCAGGAGGGATGCCGCTAGAAATTCTCTAATCACCATTATTTGCTCGGCTGCCCACCCGTCTACTGCTTGTGCCTTTTTCTTCATCATGCGCAGTGAGTCCACGTCGCCCTGTGCAAGCGGCAATCCAGAAGAAGGGGTTCCGGGGTGAACTTCGGCCAAGGGCTGTGTTAGTTCTGCCAAAAGTGTGAGGAGATCGGTGTTCATCTCTCTTTCCTCTTGCAGCTTCTGGCCTAGTTTTGCATACCGGGACTCTTTAGCCTTGGTAGCCTCTTTTAGCAAGTTTAATTCCCCTTGCTTGTCTCTTTTCCCGAGCTCGACCTCTATTATATTATAGTCTTCAGGCCTTGCGGCTGCTACATCTGTATTTTCTAGGGGTGTTGCGATGACCACAACTATGTTGCCTACTGGGTTGGTCTGGAGAGTATGGACCACTCATGCCCTTTTGGGCTTCTTTGTCTCGGCATTCTTGGCCATCATCTTGGCCAGTGATAGAAGAGCACCCGTAGTTGTTGCTGGAACTTTTCTTTTCTTGGTTTCTACCAGCCATGGGGGCGGTTGGGGTGGCCTAGCTACCAATTCCTATTCATTAAGATCCATTTATGAATCCGGTGGCACATTCCCTAAGTCTACGTTATCCTCAGGCTCTTTTTCCTACTCCTATTCCAGTTCCTTTCTTGCTTCCTATTCTTTTTTAGTTTCTTGTTCTCCAGAATCCTTGATATTCTCCACCGTGTTGGCGTTCCCTACAAAATCACCTAGAAAATTTTCTCCAGTCTCAATTTCTGTATTCTCAGGGACTTCATCTTCCCTGGTGGTATCAACAGTCTCTTCATTTTTTTTTTCTGGGACCTCCTGGTCCATTGGTTGCTGCTGCTCTTGGGCCTTATTGGCCTCATCTTCTGTAGTACTTTCTTCCTCCATTGGGACATCTTCTGGAGGTGGGTGAGGTCACTGGCCAAAGTTTAGCAAGGTGGCAGCTATTACAACTTCACCAAAAGTTCTTCAGGGCTTTTGGCCACCCAAAGTTCCCAAAGGCAATTGGAGTGTGATGGTTAGAGGTACGGTTGTTCCCTGGGGTCCGGGTTCTCCTTCCATTAGTGGCTCAAGTGTAGGTTGCCTTGGAAAATCCATGGTCCCTTGGATCGGTATCTTTTCCTGTTCATGCTCTATTTGGGTTTCTCCCTGAGCCTCTTTCTCTAATGCATCTTCTTCTTCTGGAATTCTCTTCTCTACAGGGGCCTCTTCTTTATCTTGAGCCTCAATTTCCTTCACTATAGTATTAACACCTTGTCAGATCTCTAGAAGCTCCTCCGCCGAGAAGGTATCATAAAAATCATCATGCGACAGAGAGGAGTCTGAGATATCCTCAAGTTTGGGATAATCTGAACTTACATCCACCAGGAGCTTCTCGTGCATACCAAGGGCGACGCTTGGTGTGGGGGTCATAGCTATTTTATTTTTCCTGGTTAGAGAAGCCCCGGTGTCCAGAATGCTGGAAGACTCTACCTCAGCAAAAGTCTGCCAACGAAGGGGGTCCCGTTGAGTGAGCAGCTTCCATTGGAGTAATCAGGAGACCGAAAGCCACCTGCATGCTGATTTGTTAGCTAGCCAACTTTTCCACCTCCATTTGATCATGTAGCTTCACCATTAGAAGTGTGGGAATCTTAGGGGATGCCTGGGGCATCGGGTATCCCTTGTTTTATTTTCCTTTTCTAACACTCGCTTTAGCGGGTGCAGTGAACGAAGAAGGTCCGACGTCGGCTGAAGAAGGGATGGTCTTCTTGACCGCTGCTTTCTTGTGGGTGCTTTTGGGGCACACCTGGGAAAAATACCTGTGACTTTCTTCTATGATGGGGTGGCATACCCCTTCAATCGTTAAATCATCTAGAGTGGCCCAATCCACTGGAGGGAGGTCCAATTTGTCCAACCCCTGTCCCTTGTGTTCTAGATATTCCAACGGCCCGCTGTCATTGAAACCCTTCGGGAAAGTCTGAAGGTCTAGCGCCTCCATGATCCCTTTGCTCATTCTTGTATGTTTCCAAGCCCTGAGATCAAAGCTATCCTAGCAATCCACCTAGAAGTCTTCAATGTCCTCTTCGTGCGGGGGGGATGCCCTAGGTAATGCGACGACAATCTTGCCGCGAGGATCATAATTATTTTGGGCATGGTTGAATTCAACCAGCCCCAATCCTTTTAAGTTATTATCTGCCTCCTAGGCTATGATGAGGCTGCATGTGTAATCCTCATAAGAAAAGGGGAATGGGACATTGCTGACCTTCTTCACTGTGAAGAGGGCATGCAGATCCATCATCTACCTACAGAATTCTAAAAGAATAATCCTATCCCCGCAATACCGGGGAAGGAGGTAGGGCTTCCCATTGAATCCTATCACCCTGATGTATGTATGGTGTCTGAATTGAATAAAATATTGGCCATAAGAATTGACCAGTGTCATTGTTGCCTGTGAGAGGTAGTACCCAGAATCTTGGGTAAGTGTAAGAAGGTTGTGGTAAATGAAGGCATCATTTACCCGACGGAAATTCTCGAAGCTGAGCTCTCACTACAATTGGGGATAATGATCCCAAGGTGTGACCTATCCTAGACCATTCCCGAGCTCTCCAACTATTCCTAGGCCCTGAAAAGCCAGCCTTTGCTGTGCCAATGCCCACAGCACATATGAAGTCATATAGAATTGTGAATTTTGGGCGATGGTCTTCATCTGTGTATCTACATGATTTGATATAATTGCCACCCAGTTGAAAGTCCTGTTATGTGTTGTTATGCAGTATAAGAAATAATACATCCACACCGAGAAATCTTGGGCGTGGGGCCATCCAATGATTCTACACAAAAATATTATGCCCACTTGAATGGGATCCCTGAAATCCCCGCGTGGAATTTCCAATTTCATTCTTTTATAGTCTCACTTTGGAGACTTCAACTAATGATTATTGAGGTGTTGCCGGGAAATGATCTTGGCCTCACCGAATTCCTTTAGTGAGCTAGCCCTAGTGATGACGGTGGACCCTTTGAATTGTGGAATTCCCAACCCGGAAACAAAGGTGGGGGCATCTTATATGATGATTGTGGTGGGATATTGCAGCGGTCGGGGATCTAGAATTAAAATTGAACGAGTGGCTAGATTATACAATGTCACTAGCTGCCAAATAATTTTGGGTGATTGCACTATGCATGGAAAGTTTGTGGCCTTGATGATGCTGGAGGAAGCTAGGCAAGTGGCTATCTTATCCCCCTGTTCCTTTAACTTGTAAGTGGTTTGGATTAGACCCTGTAATTTGGCCCAACTCCTAGGGTCCAGATCTATTATTTCATGAACTTTGGAGTCTATCTTGGACCCTGCAACACCTCCATCCTTCAGACACTTGGAGGTTAAAGGTAGGTTGGCCAACATTCTTTCAATCTTTGATTTTGTGGCTGCCCAGGTAGAGGTGGTGGGTAGTTCTAGACTATATGGAGGTGCAAAATCGTCAGACATTTTGGATTAGCTTATCAACAACCTATAAGACCAGAAAACTATCATGACATATATAAACACAAATTAAAACTATGGGAGATTTCTCACCAGCCCGCACTTGTCAGACAAATGTTAGCACCTACATCAAAAGTTTTGGAGTATCTAAAAATGAACATGGCTTAAGCATTTTGGAGTGTGTGGACATGGTGACAAGGAAAAGCAGGAGGCAAGATCCTACTGGGAGTCTGAAGTCCAGACAAACTAGCCATTGCTGATGTGACTGGAAACAAGCCGTACTCTGGTCTTCGTGCATTGGCACATGGGAAAATGGCAGGCAGAGTAAAGGTAGTTATGGCATTGATTAGGACAAGTGGGCCGACACAGGGAAAAATTGAATGCCAGATTGGACACATTTTAAATTCCATACATGGGAAATTAATCCTGCCATTAATGCGACAATATAGAGAAGAGAGAAAGCTGCCATGGTTTGAACCGCGAGGTGCCGAGTTTGAACTGTGGTGACCTTATCTCGGTGGGCTCAATCTTGTGAGGCAAAAATACATGACAAATCACAAAGAACTTGCAAGCTTTGAGGGATATACATAGCACATATATACATGAAATACATAAAAAGTATAGGAGCACTGAGGGACGAAGCGTATACACACAAGATATAGAAAATATACATTATCTACAATAAAATAGAACAAAAATGGAATGCAAAGAAACTACCCTAAAACAAGACTAGAATATACATAGTATACACTATCTTACATCTGCACAAAGGGCGGACAACCTTGTGGTAGAGCCGACCCACCAATGGGTGGCAGACCAAATATCAAGAAATGCAAAGACAGAAGCAAAGCAAAGCAAAGTCAAAATGAACAGAAACAAAAACAAAACAAACCAACATGAAACAAAAATAGAGAGCGAAGGAAAGAACCAGAAACACCAACCTAAAATTTGAAGAACGACAAAGGGAAGAAGCACTAAGACTGCTTTGCAACAGCTTTGACCTCCAGTGCCAAGAACAACTACTAAAGATCGATTCATTATTACCCACTAAGCTCAGAGAAACTTTCACTCAATTTGCACTCAAATCGCCAATGAATCGCTCTGAAAAATCTAAGTGTTTTTAATCGTGGTAACTGTGAAAATGACAGGTAAATCTTATTTATACCTGAGGTAAAAAGAAAGTTACCTTCTCTCCACAAACTTCAGAACAAGAAAACCTCTAGACTTCGGTCCTGGGGATTCCAAACAACTATGCCTTCTTGCGAGGAGAAGACATCGTGGCAGAGAATCCCAAAGTCTGGAATTCGGCTTCTAGAAAGGAAATAGTCAACTCCGAGACCAGGTCCTGGAGACACGAACGACAAAAACAAAAACAAAAATAAACCCTCCGGGAAGAAAAACCCGGAGAAGGAAAAAAAAGAAGGAAGGGGAAAGAGAACAAGGCAAAAGCCAAAAGCAAAAAGGGGGACCCTACATTTTGCACACAAAATGTAGGGACGCGTATGCAGGGCATAACAGATTGATTCTATTGTGTATGTTGTTGGGGTTTAGATTGGTGTAGCTGGGTTGGTTGTTGCTACTGAAGGTGGGGTTTCTACTGCTAGGGTTGAGGTTGTTGCTGTTGGGGTTGTTGTGGTCCTTGAATGAGCAAAGGCCTAACCTTGGGTGGGCATTGATTGAAAGTAGGACCCGCATAGATGGATCCTTGTGGGAACGATGTATTGACCCCAAGGCTAGTAGGGACTGACAGTAAAAACAACATAGTTACAAAAGGGTTGCTTCTTGTTGGTGGGATTGATGGCATAACATGAAAGCTTGATTGGACAGGCCATGAGGCCAAGGGTTGAGGCACACTAGTGAACATGGGTGCACTTAGTTGGGAGCCTGTCATGCTTTGCATGGAAGATGTGCTTGCTTGGTTTACGGGGCTGTTTTGATTGGATACACTCTATGTTGGTGTCATGGTTGTCAAGGATGGGAAGATTTGAGATACAATAGGTTCTATTTGAGAGGGTCGAGTAGTGTTTTGACTTGCGAGAGCATTTTTGGGGCATATTGTTGAAACATTGAATTCAGCGGGGAGTTTGACTCCCTTCTTTATCAACATGGCTAGGAAATGTTCAACATTCCTCTCTACAATAATGTCAACCACCTGCATGGAATAGGCATCTTGTTCAATATCTTCTAGTTCCTCTTCTGTGACATTTTGGAACAAGGCTGACCCACAAGGGTTCTCAATAAAATGAGAAGGACTGGTATTTCTAAAAGGATCATCTTCTCACTCTTGTTCCCAAGTGGGAAACCTATTGATATAAGACTCATCGGGTTGAGTTTTAGCTGTCGACCTTGTTTAAGGCCCTCCATAAGGTGTGTGAGACATAGTGTGGTCCAAATCTTGTGACTAAAACAAGTGATATAAAGCAAACAGAAAAGGATAACCTTTCTAAGAGTTTGAGTTATATTTGGACAAGGGTAATTCTAAGGATAGATGTTGATTTATCTTGATCTCAAATATTTGATGATGTAAGAATAAGATTGTCAACCTTTTCCTGGGACAAAGTCACTGATAGAGATATGATGATTTTGAGATAATGGGATCAAGATATTTTGAGTCTAAACTTTTGAACTAACAATGGTTGGACGATAATTATTCTTTTAAAGAATGGATGATCTTTACTGTTTAGAGATTCACACAATGTTCATCACATTTTTCTAGGATAGACACTGATATTTTACACAGAATGAAGAGTATTTCAAAGTTTTTATGTCAAAATAGGTGTTAAAAATACACTAATCAATTACAGAAAAAATCCACCGATTGCGGTAAAGTGACTGGTTGATTGCGGTAATCTAGCACTGATTGCGGTAATAAACATGTTAAGTGTGGAAATAAATAGGATGAGTGTGGAAAAATTCCATCAATTGAGGCAACAATAGGTTCCCTATGCACATGTAAAACCTATTTTGTGTTGGTCCTTTGGCACGATCCTTATCTAATTATACCCTGGAAAGCCATCCATGAGTGATAGCATATGATGTCTTGCTATTAGATCTACTATCATATCAATGTTAGGCAAAGGAAAACCATCCTTGGGACAAGCTTTGTTGAGATCTCTAAAGTCTATGCAAATGCAAGATCTGACCATTGTGCTTGGTAACTGGTACCAGATTAGATATCTAGTCTGCATATGGGATTGTTCTTATGAACTTAGCATCTAGGAGCTTTTTCAGTTCTTCTTTGACAAGTAATGCAACATGGGGATGCATCTTTCTCAGCTTCTATTTGACGGGTTTGGCATTGGGTAGCAACAGGAGATGATGTATCACAAGTTCTGGGTCTAATCCTGGAATGTCTACGTAGAACCATGCAAAATTAACCATCCTATCCTTGAAGAAATTGATGAATTTTTCTCTCCTTTCGGGTGAGTGATTTTGCTAAGCAGATGTTCTTTGGGTTCATTGCATCACCCAAGTTGACTTCTTCCATTTCTTCTGCTAATAATGCCAAATTTTCCTCTGTCAAGGGGAGGAGTTCCTTCTTTCCATCTTCTAGTGCCTTAGTGAGTTTTTCACTAGAAGATACGTCTTGTTTTGTCTTTTCATCATTTTTTGTGCTAGTAAGCGCCTTTCAGTTTTCACTTACTGATGATTCTTTTTTCTTTTTCAATTGTTTTTGATGACTGGAAAGAGGAGCTTCCTCCCCAAAGTATGTTGATCTATTGAGGTCAATGAAGAAGCCTTCTTTGTGGTCTCCTGATGGCATTCCCTCTCTAAGTACCATGAAGTCTGTGATAGCCTCATCATCTCGAAGGTATCCATATCAAGAGGTCCTTGTTGATCCCACTCTATCAGTTTTGGGTGTATAAGACATAGGCCCTCATGGTGGGTTGAATCTATTTGGTTGAATGGGACAACATAGATGGTTCTGACAAACCTGGACTGTGATGTGGATGTTGTAACACACCAAAATTGGCACATTATAATCCTAATCAATTTTGGTGCATTCCTTCAATTTTATTATCCTCGAAGTCCTATTCTACTAGGCAAATTCTTCTCTTAATTGACTTTAATTGACTGAGTTTCAAATGCAGAAAACCCAAATTTGCATAAATCTGACATTATATTTAATTCCTAAATTCTCAGAGTTTATTAGCTAAAAATCCCTATGATTAATTGATTTAATCCT
>MU227035.1:2867514-2880666 GCA_018584345.1 Thuja plicata
CTATGCTTCGTAAAGATAGTGTAATTCAAAATTACAGAAGAGTTCATGATACTTTTATGGGAAAACTTTTCTTTGAAATGTCTGGAGATTCGGCCAAGAGGATGAGCTCAGAAGCTCAACACTTTGTGACTAGGTTTGGGAGTTATTACATCCAATTCCCTAAGTTCTCTTATCTAAGGATTGGTAGTTTTGAGGACACCCCTACAAAATTGCCTTGATATGCATTTGACTATTTTATCTTTGCTAAAATCTATAGACAACTCGCTATTATGCTAAAGCATTTCCTTCCTGGAGACTGAGGTGAAAAATTATTTCCATTGTAGCTAGGGAAGTTTTCATGTCTAACCTTTGAAGATGCTATAAAGATCAGAAGTGACCTAGGTCATTTTGATTTCAAGTACTATACAGAAAGAACAGGCTTTGATAATAAATTTTTTGCTAGTGACAACCTGGGCTTAAGGTCTCACATGTTCCCAGTTCCCCATTTAGAGGATTTTTGGGAAGATTGTGCAAACGAATCTCAAGTCATGACCAAAAGCCACAATAGACTTTGTATCTCTCAAATTATGTCAATGAGAATACAATTCAATATAGAGGGAGTGACAGATGATGGCTCTGATTTGATTGAACCTGATTTTAAAAGACCTCTCGATACTTAAGAGGTAGATGTTGATTGGTCAAAAGAGGAAGATGATGACATTCAAAGTAGAACAAAACATGTTCTCAAATTAATTGAGAAGTGGCTACAAGAGAAGAAAGGGCAGTCCAGTCCTAAAAAGACTGGAAATAAATCTTCCATTTCATTTTCTTCCCCCTTTGTTTCTAACACACCTAAAACATCTGATAATGCAGGTTCATCTGGTAAGCAACAGAAGAAAGAATCTAAAAAGAAGTCTGTTGCGGAACTTTCATCTATGGTTTCTCCTCAGCGTATCACCAGGTCACGCTCCTAATCCCAAAAGAAGGCAAAGATGACTCAAAAATAGAAGGAGATAGTAAATCTGGAAGATGATAAATTTGAAGATTTGAAATATCAGATTGGTGATGAAGACCAAATTGGGAAAGATCTTTTCGATCTTGAAGACGTAACCTTGGATCTAATGGATACTCCTATTAAGGTCAGTCCCCAACCACCAGCGACCAGTGACATGCCCAAATGGCTGACTTCCTCGGTCAATAAAAAGCGGAGTCTGATTCGTATATCCATGCCAGTGCAAGATATTGTGAGTAAGTACACTTAGAAAACCCCCAAGGCCAAGAAGGTAAAAAGCACAGTGTGCATGTTTGCTAATGCCAAGACTAGAAAATGGATGGCCGAGGTTGCTACTTATAGGCCCAAGGAAGAGAAACTAGATGTGGTAGTTGAGGACTTTGAAGTTACCAAAATTGAGTTGGGAACGATGGAAAGAGCCGGGAAAAACCACTTGTTCAAAGAAATAGCCCAGCAAATGCTGATTACATCGGTGTAGGATAGAAAAGAAAAGAAAGAATTGAAACAGACCATTGTTTCACTTTATCAGTTTATTAATGCATTTTGCAACTTTGATGCTACCCCGTTGTTTCAGTCTTCTCAAGTGTTTGACCCCAATTTTGAAGAAAATAAGAATCTACTGAATCAAGTTCAAAGGGGATGAACTCTAGTTTCTTCAGTGGATGAATGGATGGCTTAGGTACTAAAAAATGGCAAACAGTATATCAAAGATTCTCATTTAGTCCTTCATAACACCGAGACAACTATAGAGGAATTGCAGGCTCAACGGCAAGTATGGAGCATGGATGAAGAAAAGTGGGTTTCAGCGATGACTAAATTTATGGAGATTGAAAGGCATGGCTTTGGTGAATTCTGTGCAGAAAAGTCATTGAAAGGTGCCGAGGAGTCCTACTTCTTCATACTCAGAAAAAACATTAGCTGGTGTATTGGCCTGATAAGAGGTGCTATCACAGAGAATAAAGAGTATGAAGCTGAAGCAAAGCAAATCCAAAAGGCTACCCTTACAGAGTTGAAAGTGATTAATTTGACTTATACCTACCCCTTTGTCTTCGGTGAACAAGAACTAAAAGGTGCCTTGGATTCTTTTGAATCAGCTATTAAAACCATCAGAGACAAGATTCAGCCCAAGGCCTTTGATTTGACCTAGATAGAAAGGATTGAATCCATGCTTTATTTGTGTGTTGATCAGTTATCTAATGTTACTGATAGGGTGAAAAATCTGAGTTGGAATAAAGATGCCTCCATGGCCCGAATAGTGAACTCTAAGATCCTACACCTGTCGCTTGCCAAGGAGTTAGTTCAAGCGTACAAAGAATGGAAACTGACCCAATCGATTACCGATGAAGAAGGGAGCCCAGTGACAAGCGAGGATCGTGCCTTGGATAAAGAACTTGATTCTGCCATCTAGTTTCCTATTTTTACTTTATTGTTATGCTAAATTTCAAGGACGCGTGTCCTCTGACTGATGGATTTGTTACTTAACTATTTCACCGAGAGGCCGTGTTTTTCGGGAGGCCTCTCGGTGCTCTACTGCTATTTATTCTGGCTGTTAAAACTTTGAAAGGGTTTGGAAAAACTTTGATAGATAGATAGTTTTTGATAATTAGAATTCAGAAGGTGATTGTTGTGAATAGAATTGATTTTTAGATAAT
Source organism: Thuja plicata (assembly GCA_018584345.1). NCBI lineage: Eukaryota > Viridiplantae > Streptophyta > Pinopsida > Cupressales > Cupressaceae > Thuja > Thuja plicata. The sequence goes on from MU227035.1 coordinate 2,870,158, forward strand.
TACCTGTGTAGTAATTTTTGAAGTATATGAAAAAAAATCAATGAATCTGTGCTGTTTATGATTTTGAGCGAAGTGCCCTGTGTTGGCATATAGTTGATCTGTTTTATATCTTAGTTAGCTATTTTATAGTATCTAAATCTTGAGTTTTATCTATTATCAATTATCTGCAGTCAAATTTTTTTATGTTTTTCATGAAATGCTATTATGGAAGTGACTGTGTTTCCTTCCTATTCATTACCTGGTTATATGTACATCTTTAGTTGTTTCAAAACATATCATCAAAGAATGATATTGTTGCCTTTATAAGCTTTTTGGTTAAAAGCTAACTGATTAAACTATTTTCTCATTTGATTGAATATCATTTAAGGGAGATGTACCTGTTATAAAATTTAGAGGGAAGTGATTATAAAATACACTTACCCAACTGTTAAGAATAGTTTATCTTTTAAGGGTGATAGAGAAAACTTAAAAGATTACTTATAAAAAGACAAATCTGTTTGCTAACACTACCTTAGTAATTCTCTGTGTATATGCTATGATGTTCTCATCCTCTCTCATCTTTAGTGATTCCATATTTGTCTTCCAGTTCTGTAACTTTGCTTGCTTTGTAAACTTGTCTCCAACATATAGTGCTTCTAGTCTTGTCTAGATTTCATGTGCGGAGTCCAAGTCCTTTACTTCAGTAAATTATCCTTCTAATAGTGTGCTGATTAAGGATTCCATTGCAACCATATTGCATGAGAATAGATTCTTTTGATCTTAATTTTATTTCTCTAATTCATCCCCAGTTTCTACCTTTTCTTTCTTCTTTGTTATCATCTAGTAATCAATTCCCAAACATAGCAAATGTGTTCTCATCTTGTTCTGCCAACTGTCAAAGTTTTCAGGATCAAAATTTGGACTATCCTTCCTGTAGTAAGTCATCTTCAAGATCAACTCAAGCTGTTAAAATTTCTCTATGAGGACTAATAGCTCCGATACTAATTGTTAGGAATAACATTCCAAAAGACAGTTGAGAGGTGGGGGGGGGTAAAGAAGTTGTAATATAGATTATTAAAATTTATACTTTATAAACCAAATATGAAAATGTAAATGATAACATAGTGAATACCAACACCATAACACAATATTTTTTGTCAAGGAAACCCTGCTAAAGGTAAAATCCCGGTGGGAATTAACACCCACAAATAATGTACTGAGAGTATAGTATCCCTGTTAAAAGATATTAGCCCTGTTAGGAGCTTGTTACAACATTACAGTACACAGTCCCTATTAGGAGACAAACCCTGTTAGGAGTCAAAGAAAATAGTAGGCTCACTTCCAAGGCACACTGCCGAAAGAAGGTTAAAACTGTAACACCCCAAAATTGGCACCTTATAATCCTAATCAATTTTGGTGCATTCCTTCAATTTTCTTATCCTTGAAGTCCTATTGTACTAGGCAAATTATTCTCTTAAATGACTTTAATTGACTAAGTTTCAAATGCAGAAAACCCAAATTTGCATAAATCTGATATTACATTTAATTCCTAATTCTCAATGATTATTAGCTAAAAATCCCTATCATTAATTTATTTAAATCTAAAGTCCTAAGTGCTTTTAATTAAATCAATTCCACCCCCTTTGGCTAATTTACATAAAAGGAATTGAAAGGTTATTTAATTATTGGATGAATTATCCTCAAAAAGGAATTCCATAATTCCATGTGAAAGGACACTTATGTGGCAATACTTCACCCTTTTATTTAAATAATCTTTGCTTATTTGTCTCAAATGAAGAATGAAGAGACACATGTTTCTTTTCAAGAAACTCTTCACTCTCTTTCCATAGTTTTCTATAAATTGGACTTCTTTTCTTCATTAGAGAGGATGATTTTGGAGAGCATCAATATTATAGTCAATTTACATTTCAATTCTTTCATGTTTCAAGCTTTATTTGCATAATTAGGTTAGTTTTAATGGGAATTGAAGATTTTTTAGCTTTCATTTATGATTTATCTATATGTCTAACATCTCAATTTGGTGCTTTCAAGCTTCTTAAATCCATATCAAGTTTAATTCTATCTTAGAAGTAATTCCTTTCATAGATTACAAGCATTTCATTTCTAGATTAAAAGCACTTTCTTTCTTAGATTAATTGCATTTTGCTTCCATAGCTTAGTTGCAATTCATTCCTAGATTAGTTGCAATTTACTTTCTTAGCTTAATTGCGTCTCAATTCATAGAGTAAGAGCATTTTCTCATAGACTAGTAGCAGATTTCATAAGATTAATGGAAATTCTTCTCTTCTTGCATTCTTAAAATCCTCCATGTTACCAATGGTCAGGTTGTTGGCTATCATTCTGAGGGTAAAACTCAACATCCACAACTAATTAGGAGGCAACAGGTCATCTCAATCGAATTTGCAGAACAAACAATTCATGTTTGTCTTTGTGAATTAAGCGATTGTGTAAAGACTATGTTGTGTTTGTGTTGAATTCAGAGATCTACATTCAACATATAACATTTTGGCACCCACCGTGGGGTAGAAAAAATCAATTTCTGGCCTCATTTTCAAATCTGTTGACTATGTTTTTTAAGCTCTGCCGTACGTCTGTATTGCACTGGAATGGATTCTCACGTGAAGTTTTGCATTGAGCCGCATGAAGATTTGCTCGTATAGCACTTTCTCGCGCGCGTTGAAGTACTTTCTCGCATGAAATTTTACAGACAGGCATTTAAAATTCAAAATTTTTAATCTGTTATTTCTCTGTTCTGACCTCTGTTTTCTACTCTAATTTTTCTATTTTTGGTTTTCTGTTGCAGCATAACAGTGGTTTGCAGGTTTGCTTGTCAAAGATTAAAACATCCTAATGGTTTACTTGTAGGACGATAGTCAAAGACATTATTAAAATGTCTTGTTTGTTTACTATTTATCATTCACATAGTCTAAATAGGGCTTTGTTAAAATTTTGTAAGGATCCCGATAGCAAAGTAGGGTAATATGCTCTTCATTACATGGAAGTGATGCCTATGGATGAATCTGAGACCCAGATGTTGCTAGCATGATGGATACTTGGGGAAGCAAAGCAAGATAAGTGATTCTTTAGCACTTCTACTTGTTAGGGGATTATGCTCTTCTCTCTTTGAGAGAATCAGAAACCCAAAGACTTGTGGATTTGGTGGAGTGAAACTATCTCGGTGATGAACATGCTTGATGTGTTTGGGTGAGGTGAAAAGGTAGAGAAGTATGCTCTTCTCTCATTGAGAGAATCAGAAAATCAAACCCTTGAATCCGAACTAAGTTGAGTCACCTTTAGAGGGCCTGCCAAAAGTTGAACCTCTGGGAACAACCCAAGTGAGTACACACCTTTAGCCGGTGATTCCACCTCACTCTAATAAAGTCTACTTTGTTGTATTCTAAAGACTCCAAAACCATAGTAACTTCTTTCTCATTGATTTCGACTATCATCATGAGAAAGCCTTGTTTGTCATACTGAGCGGCGCCACTCCCAGCCTTGCTTGCAAGGGTGTGTGACTTACAAGTGTTGGTGTGGCTACGTGGCCCCAGCTTTATAACAGAGGCACCAGAGGTTATTGTGAACATAAGCCTATTAAACACTCTCTTAGTTAGATGCCTACCCATTTCACCTCCGAAAGGAGGCATAATCTGTGTGCAGGGAGAGGGAAAAATCTCTCCCCTAGATTCTTGACATAGGTACGCACCTGGATGTTTGAAGTGGTATATGATGCTGGTGCCTGTTTAAGGGTTACCTTCAAACATATATACTTAGTCCTTGGAAACACCAAAAACACGGGCGCTCTTTTGAAGGTGACACTTCTGTGTGAGGTGAACGCATACACATAAGACAGTGGGGCACAAATTTTGTCTTCTCAACCAATTTTTCTTTATAGGGATAATTGAGTGTTTGTTCGTGAGTCTTAAACTGTCCATTCTATCATTCAAACAAAGACTCCCATGTTTCTACCAAGTTGCTTTGTCCTTGGTGGAATTGTTTTTGACTACTATTTGCATCATTACGTGATTGAAACTTTGTGTTTTTAAATGAATGCTTGGCACCTTGAAACAGAGATTGCTGATTTATATCATCTTAAAACTATCCTAAGCCTAGATATCTTGTTAGAGAACAGTTCTCACTGTGTCTCAAAACGTGGTCTTTACCTTGAAAACTCAGTTTTTTTATCTGCCTTATCTGCCTCTTGTCTGGATTTGATTGCTTGTTCCTATGTTGTCTACGGACTGAAACTAGTTGTTCCAAGTTGCAAACTGACTGATTCATACTCAAACTTGTCTTGTCTCTTTGTCTCTGTCCTGTTTCTTATGTTTTGTACCTTGCGACATGATAGTCATATCTTAGCTATTCTAGCCATACCTCCAACGATTCATGTCAGGTGCATCTCATACCTTGGCTGTTCTAGCATATTACCTTGTCTTTTTCGATACCTTTAGAGATAGAGTTCTGAGTCAGATCTTAAGTTTCCTCTCATACTAGCTTTGTCTATGCCTGTTACGACTAGGAGAGATACTATCTTTCCTATACACAGTTCTCAAGTAGTTAAAAGTAAACTTCAAAATCAAGGCAAAGGTCATTCTGAACCTGTTCTTCAAATGGATAATCAAGAGGGATCATAGCGTTCCTCTTCCCCATTTAGTGCAGACCCAATTCTGAATCTGAAGCCAGTGCTTCAGTTTTGTTCTAATCCATTGTTTCAAGATCAACATAATCCATTTATCTCAAAGAAGCCATCTGTCTGGGTCGATCCTGTTAATGACCCTCACTGCCTTAGTGATCCTTTTTCACATTTCAATCCTTTTGATTCGTCGAAGAGCACATCGGCTATGAGTTCTCACTCTCATACTGAAGGAGTGCATATGGAACAATCTCACGTTAACAACATGATGTCTCCTTTCGATTATACACAAGGTCATGAGCAATCTCAACATGAACAAGGTCAAGAGAAACACCAGGGTCAAGACCAAACTCAAAGTATTTATGAAATTCTTGGCAATGACGATGACCCTATAACTTAGAATGATATAGACACAACAAAGTCTAATAAATCTCTTATTAAAATTATGGAGATACTCCTTGCAGAAGACAAAGAAAACTATTTTCTAGATCTAGCAAATCAAGTAGTCAAATTACCCTCAAACTTCCAATTGGATACGCTTATCACTAAAGAAGAGGAAACTGAAGCCTCCAAGTTGCATAAGATAATTAATGACATACAAGGACAAGTTAGCCAACTTATAAAAGATAAGGACAAACCTACGCAACAGTTCACAATGGAAAGTATATGTCCTTTTCCGTTTGATAAGAGTATTGTTATGCAACCTTTTCCCAAAGGTGTAGAGATCCCAAAATATGACAAGTACCTAGGTAGCTCTGATCCCCAGGATCATTTAAGAGAATTTGGTTCCTTGTCAATGGAGTTTATACATGATCAAATGTATTTGATGCAAATTTTTCTATGAAGTTTAGGTGGGCCCGCTATGGAATGGTTCTCACAATTGCCCATTGGTATCAAAACTTTTGATGAGATTGCTAATATTTTTATGCAACACTATTCTCATAATATTCAACATCCTGTTAACATAAGAGATCTTTTCAACCTTAAACAGAAGCAAGGGGAAGCATTCTTGACGTTTCTCCAAAGATGGAGACAACTTTGCACAAAGTACCCTCGCAAAATACCCGAGTCTGAGAAACTTGATATATTCTTGGATAATCTCACCCCTGTCTTCGGGTATCAAGTCCAACTTCAAGGTCCCCTTAACTTTGATAGTATGATGAAATAGGCTATGAGAATACAAGCCTTCATGGTTAAAAAAGGCGAATTGACCTTATATAAAGATAACAAGAAAAATTCCTCATCGTCCAACAAAGACAAAGGTAAATTCCCCAACAAAAATAGAGATGTTGTGAACGATGGGGTGGTTGATAACGTGAATTCAAATTATTCGAAACCGGTCTTTAATCTCAGTGCAGGTATGAAAGAAACCAAATCTATCACAAAGGCTGCGACCGACGCTCAACAACCTTCTAGATTTGCTGGCAACAAACCTTGGGTACCATGACCTAAGCGTGAATTTACCCCTCTAGGAGAACCAATTGACGTGGTTTTCAAAACTTTGGTGCAAAATCAAATTCTTACTCCTGTGGAGAAACATTTATACAATCCGCAACCAAGACCTCTTTGGTGGAATGAGAATGATTACTGTGATTACCATCAGAATAGATGTCACAAGAATGCTATTTTTTATCAATTAAAACATAAAGTTCAAGATTTGATCGATAACCAGGTCATCGTTGTGGAGAATCATAACAAGAATTCAGATCATCAAGCATTCAAAGACCCCTTCCCTTGTCATGAGAAAGGTGAATCCTCCAACGCTCAGAATAATAATGCCAAAGTTAATTATGCCAATGCCACTTACGATAATGTGATCAACATGATTGAACCAATGGGAGTGGAATATTGCAATATGTTTACCGGCAAGGGAAGTGGGAATGTTTTCAGACCCAAAACCCCATTTGTCATAGGAGGCCCTAACTCTCAATCTAAAACATCCCAGGATTGTGCAAACATTGTTACTCGGTCTAATGCTAGAATCTCTATCAAGGGTCCTAACCCTCCTGCTGTTGCGTCCGCACCAAAAAAAACTGCGGATAAGACTGTTGTTGGTTCTACCAACAAGACCGCGAAGGTGGTCCCGATGCCTCCTGTTGCTGGTTATAGCATTCTTGACCAGCTTCAAAGGACCAATGTTCAGATAACTATTTTTGAGCTATCAAAAATCTCGCCTGCTCATAGGCAGATTCTAGACAAAGCTCTCATGAAGCTAATGTCCCCAAAGATATCAACTTGGATCAGTTTCAATCCATGGTGGGTCATTTGACCTCACCACATTACTTATCCTTGTCTAAAGAAGATGATCACTCAATTAGTCACCCGCACAATGCTCCTCTGCACATAGAAGTCATGATAGGCAAATAGTTAGTCCGCTACGTGCTCATTGATAATGGTGCTGGTCTTAATATTTGCTCCACTCATTTTCTTACTCAACTAGGTTATGGTGAGGATCACATAGATTCCTGCAAGAGAATTACCATAAAATCTTATGATGAGGAAGAGAGAACATCTAAAGGTCTAGTTGTGCTACCCATTTGGGTTGGCCTAGTTGAAAGAGACATCATATGTCAGGTGCTAGACCTTCCTCTTGTGTATAATATTTTTCTAGGAAGATCATGGATTCACAAGATGCAAGTGGTTCCTTCTACATACCATCAGTGTATCAAGTTGTCTTTTTAAGGTGCAAAGGTGACTGTTCCCGCTAGCATGGGATCTTCTTGTAATGCTCTCACTCAATCAGCTGACAGTCTTGTTCCGACTAATAGAGAATACACAGAACTCTGTGATGCCAAGCTCAAAGACATGGAACAGACACTAAAAATCATAGATATAGGCATGGGGGGATATCAAATGGAGCCCGTGGTGTCATTAGTGGCTCTTCCCCTGTCTCCTAGACCTTATGCGAGACCTTGTGAACACAATAAATTTTCCATTACCCCTGAGGTAGTTTATGAGGGTACATTTGTAAGGTCTAATACACCATTGGAAGATGAAGACAAGGATAGAGCTATCAAAGCTTGGCTTTGTAAAGGAAAGAATACAGCTGAACAAACTACCCCAACTCACAAATTAAATCCTAACATCGAGGGTCTTAAGATTATGAAACATTTTGGGTATAAAGGAAGTGGCCCTATAGGTGTGAATGGCAATGGGTTAGTGGAACCTATTCAAGCTATAGGTCAAAAGACAAAAGAAACCACTGGGTTAGGTTTCAAAAAGGTTCTATTTCATCTAGGGATCAATAAATTTGTGCCAAAAGTAGAACCTACACCAGAACCTGAAAGTACAACTGTAGCTGACACTATACAAGATATCTCAGATGAGGATTGCTTTCCTTATCCTATCCCTCTAGACTTGGCAACATTCTTTGGTAAGCTAGATAAGTTTGTGCCATGTACCTGTGCTGCTGAAATAGACAGTCATTCTGATCAAACTACTCCATTTGAGACACTCACTTATGAGCAATGGAAAGACTCACAAGATCCTATTTTCAAAGGAGAAGAGTAAATACCACCAGGATTTCAAGAACGGTGGACACAAGAACAGACTAGTATTACAAGAACTCAAAAACCTTCATGGTGCAAGCACCCAAGTCAGAGTTCAGATACAGACTCTCATGAGTATGAGTTTGATATTTTGTCAGCAAGATCTTATGAAAGACCTCTCAACGTAAGTGAGGAGTCTAGTGAAAAGCCTAATGAGTCTGAATCTATAGGTGTTGACATGTCTTCTACTTCGGTCGTTAGAGATCAAAAGGATTCAAACACACCTTTGGATGAGATTGGTTTAGATCCCATCTTGCTAGTTAACGCTTTCGATGATGACTATACTGTGGATGCACTTTAACCTGTCACATCTCTTTCCCTCCAACATCCTGAATTAATAGACTGGAATTCCTCTTCTTCATCCAGTGAAGTCCTTACATTCCAGAATGATTACACCTTAGCCTGCTACCTTCACGCTATTGAGCCCATAATGTCCTCCACTAGTGAAGAAAGTGTCAACATGACCGAGGCTGACATCAAGTACCTTAGTCAGAAAATTAAAAGAAGAAAAAATAAGCGCTCTGATGGTGAAAACCACATTGTGGCAGTATCAGAGCCAAAAAAAGTAAAAAGAAAAGACGTACCCGAAGGTGAAAACCTCTCTGAGGTGCCTAAGGGTGAGGTACTTGATGTACTTCTGAGTCACTTCTAGGAACACTCATCAGTGTTAATTGAACCTACCCAGCCAATAAATCTGGGAACAGAAGAACATCCACATATCATCCATGTGGCCAAGTCATTATCTTCAGAGTAAATTAAGGAATTTACAAAAATTTTCCAAGAGAAAAAGATAAATTTTGCATGGACATATTCTGACATGCCAGGTGTGGATCCTAACCTCATTATGCATCACTTGTCAATAGCACCAGGTGTGAAACCTATAAAACAAAAGATTAGAAAGATGCATCTGCATGTAGCTTTACTGATCAAGGCAGAATTAGAAAAACTTCTAAAAGCTGGGTTCATCTGACGATTGATTATGCAGAGTGGATTTCTAATATAGTCCCAGTAACCAAACATGACAAATCTATTAGGGTCTACATGGACTTTAGAGATTTAAATTTGGCATGTCCTAAAGATGATTTTCCACTTCCTAATATTGACATGATTGTGGATATGATAGCGGGATATGAGATGTATTCCTTAATGGATGGCTTTTCTGGCTATAATCAGATCAAAATTACACCAGAAGACCAAGAGAAAGAAACTTTTACTTGTGCATGGGGTACATTTTGTTGGAATGTTATGCCCTTTGGTTTAAAGAATGCTGGGGCTACTTATCAAAGAGGTTTTACTACAATATTTCATGACATGATGCATAGGACAATGGAGGACTACATGGATGATACACTTTCCAAGAGTATGGATAGAAAAACACATCTCACTGATCTAGGTCCTATACTAGATCATATGGAGAAATTTAGGTTGTGTCTAAACCCTAAGAAATGTGCATTTGGGGTTACTTCTGGAAAATTACTTGGTTACATTATTTCGGCGAAAGGCATTGAGGTGGATCCGGTAAAGGTACAAGCTATAATGGAAATGCCACCACCCTGTAATATTAGACAAATCAGAGGTCTTCAAGGTCGACTCCAATCTATCAGGTGGTTTATCTTGCAATTAGCTGACAAGTCACAACCTTTCACCAAAACTCTGCATAAAGGTGTGACTTATGACTGGAACAAAGAGTGTGAATAAGGGTTTCAATAGATTAAACGGTATGTAGCTAATCAACCCATACTGATGCCTCCCATTCAGGGGAAGCCTTTGATCCTGTATATCTCAGCAATGAAAACATCCTTGGGTGCTCTCTTGGATCAAGAAGATCCAAATCATAAATAAAGAGCCATTTACTATATCAGCAGATCATTGGCCTCTTACGAAATGAATTATTCAGTGATTGAGAAGGCTTGCCTAGCAGTGGTGTTTGCTTCCCAGAAGCTACGACACTACATGTTGGCTCACACTATGAGGTTAATTGAAAAGATAGATCCATTGAAATACTTACTCAGTAAAGCTACCCTCATAGGTAGACTAGCTAAATGGGTCATGCTCCTCAGTGAGTTTGATATTGTATATGTTGAGAGAAAAGCTATTAAAGGACATGCGATTGCAGATCAATTGGCTGAATTACCTATTACAGATCACCAACCATTAAAAATGGAATTCCTAGATGAGTCCATTATGCTTCTCACACATCAAATATGGACAATGTTCTTTGATGGTTCGTTCACCCAACAGGGGTCAGGAGCTGGAATTTTGTTTATCACACCTTAGCGGTACTCTTTACCGAAAGCATATAAAATGATGTTTCCTTGTACCAATAATACC
>MU227035.1:2888406-2899853 GCA_018584345.1 Thuja plicata
TTTCTTTTCAAGAAACTCTTCACTCTCTTTCCATGGTTTTCTATAAATTGGACTTCTTTTCTTCATTAGAGAGGATGATTTTGGAGAGCATCAATATTATAGTCAATTTGCATTTCAATTCTTTCATTTTTCAAGCTTTATTTGCATAATTAGGCTAGTTTTAATGGGAATTGAAGATGTTTTAGCTTTCATTTATGATTTATCTATATGTCTAACATCTCAATTTGGTGCTTTCAAGCTTCTTAAATCCATATCAAGTTTAATTATAGCTTAGAAGTAATTCCTTTCATAGATTACAAGCATTTCATTTCTAGATTAAAAGCACTTTCTTTCTTAGATTAATTGCATTTTTCTTCCATAGCTTAGTTGCAATTCATTCCTAGATTAGTTGCAATTTACTTTCATAGCTTAATTGCATCTCAATTCATAGATTAAGAGCATTTTCTCATAGACTAGTAGCAGATTTCATAAGATTAATGGAAATTCTTCTCTTCTTGCATTCTTAAAATCCTCCATGTCAGCAATGGTCAGGTTGTTGGCTCTCATTTTGAGGGTAAAACTCAACATCCACAACTAATTAGGAGGCAACAGGTCGTCTCAATCAAATTTGTAGAACAAACAATTCATGTTTGTCTTTGTGAATTAAGCGATTGTGTAAAGACTATGTTGTGTTTGTGTTGAATTTAAAGATCTACATTCAGCATATAACAAAAACCACCCTCAGGGATTTACAATCCGAATCAAGTGTATAAAGCAAATACACATTCCAGTGAACTGTCTGATAGCAACTATCTTTGCTTGGTCAGTTCCAATGAATTATCAACTCTGATTGTATCCAATAGTCAACAAGCTTCGCAGCTTCTACACCTCTAATTCTTTTATTTACTCTCTTTCACAATTCTCCACAAGAATTTATCATTCATATATACCCTCTTACAATAATTCATTAGGTCAGCCAGTTAAGCTTTCCTGATACATAATTAACTAGGTTGGCCAATTAAGGCTTTGCATCATAAAAATAATTACATAGCCCCTTGCTAAGATACACACGGTATCTATAACAAGTATACAACATTAACAATCCATTACATATACTTCCAGATCTGTAATTCACGCTCATAATTAATTTCACACGCTACATGTCTGAAGTCGGCCAGGAAATAGGTCTTCTCCATAATACATCGTACAACTAACGTCATCAGTATCCAATCAACAATCAAACTCAAACCATTACTCTATCATATGTCGGCTATCCATTAGTAAGCTCACAAGTTCTAAAATATCTTTTCCAGAAGGATATACCCGAAACATAGAGACCTGCTCTGTCCAGAATCACAGTTACAGTCCAAAAAACCAATCTTCACTAAATCAACTGTAACATCCACAATAGGCAACATAAAGTCAAGCGAACTTAGGAATAAGGTCAACACACATCCTTCTACATAAATCCAACTTTGATCATTCTGAATCATCCATACAGTACCTCTACACTCCTTCCAGTTAAGTAGCCAGTCTGTCTTCTCCATAGAAATATATGTTGACATCAGTGACAAAACATGAATATCACCAACATGATCAGCAACCAAAACTAATATCATCCAAAATGCCCATGGTTGACTGTTTGACACAGTGGCCACTTGGTTAGGGGGTGATTGATTTTGAGTGTGTTCTTGTGGAGTGGGCACCATGGGTTGTTGGTTAGCCATAGGTGCACCTTGCAGTGACAGTTTGGGTTGGGCGTAGTTGACTGTTTTTACATCAATGACACCATCACTGGTGACATTTTTGTTTTTATTCCACCATTTAGCTTTATCCATTATAGTTTTGTTGTTATTCTTTTGGGTAGGATCTACAAGGACACCTCATTTGACCAAGTTTTTCTCACAATGAACTCCTCGTTCAATGAGTTGTTTAAAGTTCAAAGCTAGCTACAATTCTATTGTAAATGACATATCTGGAATCAGATTGTCAATGAACATGACTATTAGGTCTTTCTCGGGTACATCATACATGATTCTATTTGTAGTATTCCATCCATCTTTGTAGGAATTTTACAAGGGACTCTCCATCTTTTTGTTTGATGTCACAAAGGTCCTTGATGCCGACCTTGCGCTCGATGTTATGATGGAAGTGAGTGATAAATTTTTTGTCCAATTCACCCCAAGATAGAATGCCATGAGGCAAGTGTGAGAACTATTCCATTGCTGGTCTGACTAAGCTTTGTGGGAATAGTTGCATTAAGTATGTCTCATCATGTGCGACTTCGATGTAACTAGCAGAGAATTCTTGGATATGTTCAATAGGGTTGGTATTTCCCCTATATTTGTCAAATTTTGGTACCGAGAAGTGATTTGGGAATGGAGACATGTGAATTAGAGTGTGATCAAAGGGGTATGGGTATAAATCCTCTATAGTGTAGGATATAGTTTTCCCTTGATTTTGCATATCCATCATTTGGGTTTGAAGATTCTGCACTTGTTGGATCAACATGTCTATTTGGGACTGAGGATGATTCGTGACATTGTACCTCTATGCTATAGTAGGTATGAGGTTGTTCCTCTATGTCCCTTGACTAGGAACATAGGACCTCATCCTTGGGACTTGATATTGATTTCCCAACACATGATTCTGATACGGGGGCATGTGATTGGCCCAAGATTGATTCTGATGTGTATGTTGTTGGGGTTGAGATTGGTGTAGTTGGGTTGGTTCTTGCTGCTGAAGGTGGGGTTGCTACTGCTAGGATTGAGGTTGTTGTTGCTGGGGTTGTTGTGGTCCCCGAATGAGCAAAGGCCTAACCTTGGGCGGGCATTGATTGAAAGTAGGACCCGCAGAGATGGATCCCTGTGGGAACAATGTATTGACCCCAAGGCTAGTAGGGACCGCTGTAGTAGTGACATAGTTGCAAAAGGGTTGTTGTTTGTTTGTGGGATTGATGGCATAGCATGAGAGCTTGATTGGAAAGGTCATGAGGCTAGGGGTTGAGGCACACTAGTGACCATGGGTAAACTTAGTTGGGAGTCTGTCATGCTTTGTGTGGAATATGTGCTTGCTTGGTTTGTGGGGCTATTTTGATTGGACATAGTATGTGTTGGTGTCGTGGTTGTCAAGGATGGGAAGATTTGAGATACAATAGGTTTTGTTTGAGAGGGTCTAGTAGTGTTTTGACTTGCGAGAGGGTTTTCAGGCCATATGGTTGACACATTGAATTCAGCGGGGAGTTTGACTCCCTTCTTTATCAACATGGCTAGGAAACATCTAGGGTTCCTCTCTACAACAACATCAACCAGTTGCATGGAATAGGCATCTTGTTCAATATCTTCTAGTTCATCTTCTGTGACATTTTTGAACAAGGCTAACCTATGGGGGTTCTCAATAAAAAGAGTAGGACTTGTATTTATGAAAGGATCATCCTCTCGCTCTTGTTCCCAAGCGAGAAACCTATTGATATAAGACTCATTGGGTTGTGTTTTAGCCTTCGACCTTGTGTAAGGCCCTCCATAAGGTGTGTGAGACATAGTGTGGTCACGATTTTGTGACTAAAACAAGTGATATAAAGAAAATAGAAAAGGATAACCTTTCTAGGAGAGTCTTAGTTATGTTTGGAGAAGGGTAATTCTAAGGACAGATGTTGATTTATCTTGATCTCAAAGATTTGATGATGTAAGAATAAGATTTTCAACCTTTGCCTAGGACAAAGTCACTAATAGACATATGATGATTTTGAGATAATGGGATCAATATATTTCAAGTCTGAACGTTCGAACTAACAATCCTTGGATGATAATCATGCTTTCAAAGAATGGATGATCTTTAATGTTTAGAGATTCAAACAATTTTCTTCGCATTTTTCTGGGATAGACATTGATATTTTACACAGAATGAAGAGTATTTCAAGGTTTTTAGGTCAAAACAGGTGTTAAAAAGACACTGATCAATTGTGGAAAAACTCCATCGATTGCGGTAAAGTGACTGGTTGATTGCGATAATCTATCACCGATTGCGGTAATAAACAAGTTAAGTGTGACAATAAACAGGACAATTGTGGTAAACTTCCATCAATTGCAAAAAAATGTGGGAAATTTTGGCAAAGGGGAGACAGTCTCAAAAAAGGCTAAAAACTGATTTCACTGTCTGATAGATTTGATTTTCTAGAACAAGGCTTCTGATTTGTAGAATAGTTTGATTGTTGACAACCCTAGACTTAAACACGTTTGAATCATTTTGACAGTTTTGTTGTTTGTTTTGCATTTTGGTAACTGATCAAAGAATAAGTACAATAGACAATGTGTTTTGAAGAATGAAGACTGACATGTGTATATTCTACAACTTTTTCAAGTTGCAATGTTATCATGAGGTCTCAATAATGAACAATTAGATTAATCTATGTCAATGGTTTCAAAATACAATATTATAGGCCCAATGCTTGAATGTCCATTATCTCACACAACAAGTGTCACACTACTAGGACATGAAGGTCCACAACGTAGGCACCCGTGTTTTTGTCGTTGCCAGATATTGTTTCCGTATAGTGAAGATCTCTTTCACTACACAAATATCTTGGAACACATATGTTGGGAATCTTGGAGGGGAATTCTGCAACCCCTTGTACTATAATAACGTATCTATTTGTAGGTAAATTGAGTTGGCCTGTAATTAATAGGTTCTAATAGGGTCTGTGGCATCTATACAATTAGGTTGTACGTGTGTGACTCACTTAAGAGCCTAGTTGACCATGCTAGCTCCTTAGGGATATTCACTCGATCAGACTATCATCAACACACCACGCCCAAGCTTGGCTAGATATAAAATAGAATTTTGGTTTGCGTCTTGTTTATATACCGATCGGAAGGATTACCAGTTTAAGGTCATTCTTTGAGGAAGAAGCGCATTCCCCGGACAGGCCTTTCTAAAAAAGTATAAAGGTGTTTAATCTAAAAATTTGTGCAAGTGCACCCAAAACTCAAGACACAAGGTTAATCGCTTAAACCCCAAAGTTGAAATGTGAACTAAACTACACCACCATACAAGCACAAATGTTCAGTTTTAAGCCCAAAAGTAGGTGTTGATTGCTTATTCAATTTTAGTGCACCAAACTTGAAATGTTGTTTTGCCTTTGTTCAATTGTTAAGCTCACGTCAATTTTAAGCACCAAAGTGTAAATATGAGGTTGTGATGTTTGGCATACAATTTTCTTTTTTAAAGAACCAAATTGACAAGTGAATTGATTTTAGTTTGCTCTATTTATACAAGTTAGCACCACAAAAATATTCGCAAATGAGAGTGTGTGAAATGTTGAAAAATGATTGATACTTACCAAAGCTTACCTTTCTCTATTCTCGGTGATTCGTCCAGTCCTGCACAGAAACACAAAAAATATCAGATTTTTAAATCAAGAGATAGAGAATTTGAGTTTAGATAAGTGATTTTGTAGGCAATTGCGGTAATGCATTGGCTATTTTGGTAAATAACAGACAATTGCAGAAAACTGCAGGTATTGTGGCAAAACACAGTCAACTATGGTCTGTATCAGTCAATTGCAACAACTTTGCTTCAATTACGACAATACAAAGACAATTGCGATAACATACAAATACTTGCATCATAGAGCAAGAAATCAAAGACTCATAAAATGGCAGAAAAGAAGTGTGAAAGCCTGCAATCAATTGCAGTATTAAACTAGTTGATTGCGGCACTATTTTGTCAATTGCGGCAAAATGCCAGCAATTGTGAAATTACACAAATATCAAGAAAATGATGGAAAATGAGGTCTACAATTGTACGATCGAGGCTAGAAGATTCTATCTGTTGTCTGCAAGAGATATTCAGGCTATTTGCTTCATGTCGGGTTCACCAAAATGTATGTGTGTTGATCGTGGTTCCTTCACTTTCCAACGATGAGGGTTAGTAGCATGGGTTTGCAATGGGGAAATCAATACGAAAACTACTAATAATGAACACTTAACGTATCAATTAAATGTACAAGAAAATAATAGGAAAACAAATGAATGCAAACCCAATTGCTTGGAGCTTCTATTGTCTCTCTCTACTCCTTCTGAAATGCTGTTTTGGATGCTCAATATTGGTGTGGGTAGCATCTATGACTTGGGAGCATCGAGAATTTGATAATTGCAATGTGCGATCACAAGATGGCTTGAATGCTAGAACCAATCTGACAGAGTAATGGCACATGAGCTTGAAATCCTGGATCCTTCAAATGGTTATGAAGGGTTTGTTATATAGGAATTGAAAATGAGATGAACGGTTGAGATTAATCCCAGAGATAGGAAGATGAACGGTTGAGATCAAAGGGAATTGGAGAAGCCATCAGTAAAATCCACCTCTTCAACTATGAGAGAGAGGAGATAGAGTTTGGTTAACTGAAGAGCTAATTTTGAGTTACCTCTTAGAACTGAAGAGGTGGGTGGAGAAACCCATGTGAACTGAAGAGGTGGGTGGAGTAACCCATGTGATCTAATTAAAGTTATCTCTTTGAAGATAAATGAATATTTAATTCATTTTTGAAATTAAAGTTTTTAACATGTGAGATAATTAAATTCTTTTTGATTTAGAATTGCATTATTTGAATGAAATTAAATTAATTTAATTGAAATTAGTTTATTTGGAAGAATTTAATTAGTAAGTTTAAATATTTTAATTTAAACTTTAGGAAATTGAATTTAATTAATTAATTAATGGAAATTAATCAATTAAGGTTAATTAATTAAATAAAATTAATTATTTTATTAATTTTGGGAATTTGATTAGATGATTTGGGGAATGAATTTAGAATAAAATAGATGATTAATTAAAGATTAAAAAACCAGTAATTAATAGATCAAAATTAGTGTTTTTAGTGTCAAGTCACAAGTCTGTCCATTTTAGGGTGTCTACAGAAATGACAGGAGGCGGTTAGTCCCTTGTCACGAATCCCAAAGGGAGCGCTGACCATTTTTCCAACAATCTCCCCCTCATCCTTACCTGAGGGGATTTAGACCTGTGACCAAGCTGTGATACCACTTGTTACAAGTGTGGTTGTCATTGCATGAAAAGATCAACCTATTAATGCCGAATACAACCACTAGAATTATAGAATCCACAGTCCCTTGTCACAAATTCTGAGGGAAGCACTGACCATTTTTCCAACAAATAATTGAAGTGTAGTTTGGGTGTATTATGTATATACCAAAATGTGCACATATGGGAATGATGTGGGAGTTGAATGTGCATAGGTAGGTGGATAATTTTATAGGGAAAAGAGTCCAACTTTGCACAAGATTGTACCATTTATCAATATGTAAATGTATTGAATAAATATGTCAAAATGGGCATAAACCTAAATGGAAAATGACACAGGTATGCAAATTTTACCATTTATATTTTGACCCCAACTGGAGGTGCATGTGAAAACTGAAATGACTTGGTATATCACAGTATTTTACACTCATAAACATGCACGTAAAGTAAATATTTAAAGGTAAAAGAATGTCTTAGGAGTTCCTATAAAGTAATGGACCTTGCATAATGTGGTTGTGTAGGTTCATCCTTTTTTTAGAGCATGCATATTTGTTGCATTATACACATAAATATTGCATCATACATATTTTCATATTATTGCATTTCATATTTGTGCACATGCTCATGTATAATTGAGCACATGATTACACATGCATGCTTAGCTTAAGTTTATGAAGTGAAGCTTTAGTTGAGCCTAGTTTAGTTTAGTTGAGCTCTACTTTCCATTTTTAGCTTTACTTTAATTTTAGAGGACTTGATTTCTATAAAGCAATTCTATTAATATTGAATACAATATTATTTTAGGATCAAGGCTAAGCACATCACATAACACAGATATATGAGTGGAAATTCCTTGAAAGTTTAAAACCTCTCTAAAGATAAAGTCCATTGAGCCTCACTGGTTAAAATTCTAGGGGACAAACTGTTAGAAATAACTGAGAGAGGGGGGGGGGGGGGGGGAANGGGGAGAATTAGTGGCCTCAAAAATTAATCCTTAAATCAACCCTTAAAAATTATAACCAAAAATTATGTCTCTAGTTATCTTCTATCCTACAAGATGAATGCCTTGAAACAATTTTATCAATTTACTACTTGTTAGATTGCTTTGTAAATCTCTCTTCTGTATGATTACCGATAAGCAGTTAACTATTTACCGAAACACAGTAAATATGCAGAGTATACTGATCAATCCAGAATTGCATATGTGAAATGCAAAATAGTAAAGTAATGAAACATAAACACATAACACATGGATTTTTAACGTGGAAAACCTGTTAAGGGAAAAACCACTGGGAGTGGTACCCAAAATATTCACTCTTTTGAAGTGATCCCTATTAAGAGCCAACCCTGTTGAAGGTTACAAGAACACTATTAGGTGTGACCTTGTTAGAGGATTTAAAAGATAGTTTTTCACCTAGTATCTGACATCTAATGCTAACATCTTTGATCAAACACTCTCTTGGCCTGTTAATAGGTATCGTGCATATCCAATACTACTTTTATGATCAAACATTTTGATACTCCTTGGGATGTATCTCAATTGTAAAATACTTTTAAGTCCTACTTGGTTAAGAGACTTGATACTTCAATAGTTATATTGAAACACTAATGATCTGTTCATACATAGAACTCAATTGCAGATTTTCAGATCTATTGTAAGTCTATTACCTCTCTAATCAATATAATCACTTATACCTTTTCTCCACATTGTTATGCTTTGTGATGCTATCTCACTATTCGTTAGTGTCTGCAGAATCTAGCTCTTTCTTTAGCTTGTTGATCAGGACTGAAAGAAGACTTTCTTCTCCTTCAAATTCTCTTTAGCATCTTTCCTCTATTCTCTTTTTCACCACACATTTCATAATGAATTGGGTTTGTCTCTATATAGACATGATTTTCCCTTTTCTTGGCTTTCTTGATTCTTGGCGTGTTCCACAATTCTCGCTAATAGATTTTAAAAAAACTCCAGTTTAATCTCAAAGATATCTTCTTGCAAACTGGACAAATCAACTTTAAATCAATTGCTTATCTCCGACTTTATCTGGATGATTAAAACAATGATAAGTATTTGTTAATTCTATCTTTAGCTTCTTGATAGCTAAGCATTTTGTCATTTACTGAACTCCCTTTTCTGTCGGTCAACACTTCAATTAGTCATTAGTGATAACTGACTATTCCATCAGTGTGACTTCAGTTGTCATCGGGATCTCCGTCCTTGTCTTTTCCGTTGGGCACCACTAAAATTCTTTCTATCGGGTTACTCTGTGCTTTTCTCGTCAAGCAACACTATAACTCTGCTCGTTGGTAATGCTGAGCATTGGCTTGTCGAGTAACATTGTGACTTTGCTCTTTTACTCTGACCGTCGGTGTATATATTCACTTAGTGAATACTTGACTTGTATGCATTACTGATAGCATAGCCTTGATTCATCAGTTCTTTGAAGTCTTTGGCAATATTTCCATGACCATACAAGTTATATCAAGTTGACATCAATGACAATACAATATATTAACTGATTTAATTCCTTGCATGATCATCAACTTAACATCTTCAAACTATCAATCAATTACATGCCATCAATCTCTCCCTTTGGCATTGATGACAACATACTACATTATCATACTATACTATTACTAATACAATATGAAATATATAGTTTCATCCAGCTTTCCTAATGCAACTATTACAAACATCTGGCTTTTGTTAAGCTCAAAATAGCTTTGATTTGATTCTTGCATCTTTCTTTCTATCTTCAATCCCTTCATTGGATAGATGTATAATATTTCTTTCTCTGATGTGATGTGTTCACCTTCTGTGTCAAACTCTCTCCCTTTGACTGTTATCCTTTCTTGTGATATCTCTTGTCAACAATTCTTTTCCTTTGTGTGTACTCTCCCTTTGAAATCTTTGATGGATATGATCTCTCCCTGAGTTGATAATGGATATAATCTCTCTCTTTATCAGTATGATAATGAGATATCTCTCTCCCTTTGATAGAAATGCCAAACAAACATCTTTTCAAAAAAATATTTGACAGTGATATCAAACGGATCCTTTCTATCCATAATATATTCCTTAAATTTCCCAATCCATTGGTAATAACTCTGATGTTTAGAGTAGATAAATACCTTGCTGTGTATTGATGTATCTTTGAAGTCCATCTCTATGCTTGCATCAACATGAATGCTATTATGATAATATGTAGGCTGATGCAGCCTTCTAGTAAGCTTACTGACTAGTAGACAAGGGTTTGACCCCTAGTCTCTTTCTCAAGTATCCAAAGCATCCTTGGACAGTGGCTTGGTGAAGATATCGGCCAATTGTTCATTTGATTGCACATACTCAAGTATCACCTCCTTTGCCTAAACTTTTTCTCTCAAATAATGATACCTAATGGCAATATGCTTTGTTTTAGCATGGATGACTGGATTTTTGAAAATGTTTATTGCACTTGTATTATCAAAGTAGATAATTACTAGGTTAAGAATTTTCATATGCATAACTTCCAGTAACTATTCTATCCATGCAATATTTGAGCATTTTGCAGCAGCAGCAACATACTTTGCCTCTCTAGTAGACTAAGAGATGCATCCTTGCTTCTTGCTAATCCATGTGACAAGTCTGTCACCCATAAAGAATGCTCCTTGAGTTGCGCTCTTTCGGTCATCAATATTTCCAGCCCAATCAGCATCGGTAAAAACCTTAAGTTCAAATTTGCCTTCTCTTCTATACCATAATCCATATTCCTTGGTATTCTTTAGATATCTTAGGATTCTTTTCACAGCAGTCATATGTGATTCCCTGGGATTAGTAGAAAATCTAGCAACTATTCCTACTGTATGTGCAATATCTGGTCTAGTATGTACAACATACATGAGTTTTCCAATCATTGATTTGTACAAAGTCTGATTTACCTTTGATGAATTGTCATCCTTTGTCAGTTTGCATCTAGTAGCCATTGGTGTTCCAATTGGTTTGGACTCTTCCATCTTGAATATTTTCAGTACTTCTTTGATGTACTTAGATTGTGTAATGAAAATACCTTCATCTTGTTGCTTGATCTACAGACCAAGAAAGAGCTTGATCTCTCCAAACATAGACATCTCAAACTCTTTGCTCATTTCATTTGAAAATGATTTGTATAGCATATCATTGCCTCCAAATATGATGTCATCAACAAATATCTCAGCAATCAAAATGTTAGCATCAGTAACTTCCTTCAAATAAAGATTACTATTTTCACTAGTCCTTACAAATCCAATACTTATAAGATAGGAATGAATTCTTTCATTCTAGGCTCAAGGTGCTTGTTTCAATCCATACAAGGCTTTGTGTAGCCTACATACCATGTTCCTCTTGTCTGGATCAACAAACCCTTCTGGTTGCTCAATGTATACCTCTTCCTCAAGTATTCCATTTAGGAATGCAG
>MU227035.1:2899903-2917431 GCA_018584345.1 Thuja plicata
TTCCTCTTGTCTGGATCAACAAACCCTTCTGGTTGCTCAATGTATACCTCTTCCTCAAGTATTCCATTTAGGAATGCAGACTTGACATCCATTTGGTATACCTTAAAGCCTTTATATGCAACATAAGCAAGTAATATTCTCACTCCTAGCCTAGCAACGGGTGCAAAGGTCTCTCCATAGTCAATCCCTTCTTCTTGTGCATATCCCTTATATACTAGTCTTGCTTTATTTCTGGTGACTTCTCCATTCTCATTCAGCTTATTCCTGAATATCCATTTTGTACCGATGACATTCTTGTCATCTAGTCTCGGTACAAGTGTCCATGTCTTGTTTTTCTCTATTTGATCAATCTCTTCATTCATAGCGCTAATCTATTCATCATTATCTAGTGCAATATTGATAGATTTTGGATCATAATCACAAATAAGACATCTTGTATTTAAAGACTTACTTCTAGTTCTCATACCAGCCTTTTGAGCTCCTATGATCTGGTTCTGTGGATGGTTCTGGTGTAGGGAACCTCCCTATATCTTTTTTTGGTATTGTTTTTTGTTTTTGTAGGTGTTTAGGTGTGTGTTATAATAATATCCAAGGGGTTGGATACAATGTTAGTTTACTTCATGTTTGTAGGGCCTTAGTGCCCATTGAGTGTTTTAGGACATTTTGGTTTCAAATTATGAAATGTTTCTATTTTGGGGTAATATGAGTTAGAGGTATGTTTTAAGACCCTACACATCCTATTTGGGGTCTTAGAGGTCAACATCCACCATTGAGTTGACTACCAAGGTCAAATTGCTCAAAATGACAAAATGTTGCTAGCAACTTTGAAAGTTGCTCGAGCAACTTTTACAAGATTTGAATAAATTTAGTTAAAAATGATGTAACTACCCCATGCTTGGTATATGAGCATGGTTTTGATTCTTTGAAGAGGTTAATGAGATTTTGAAGTGAAACACTTAATTCTGACACCTTTGTACGAATGTCTGTATCCTCTTTTGTGTAATCTGCACTACGTCTTTGCTTCTATACAGATGTGTACGGATTGGCAGAGGTGATCAGGATCCATGATAGTGTAGTGTTTTATTTCAGCTTTATTATGCATTAGGTAGTTTTTTTTGAGGTTCAGTAGAAGTTAAGTTACACATTTTTGAAGGTCACTGGTCTGACAAAGACAAGAATAGTGCTACCTAGTTAGAAATGGCTCTAACCTAAAATTCCTCTGGTGGATTTGTCTGAAACCATGGGGAAATTAGGGTTAGGGTTTTTAGATATGTTTGTACTTTGATTTTTTGTTGTTTCATTTGATCTCATAGGCCAAAAGTGAAGCCCTATGGCTGACTGGTGAAACCAGGTGAGTCAGGACATGGAGAAGAAAGGTTTTGTGCGAGCGCCCAAGACCTTTTGGGAAAGACTTAGTGGCATTTCTAGATGCACTAGATAGTCTCCTAAAAGGATTCAATGGTGGTTGGAGGTGAATCAGAGATTGGAGACAAGATTAGAAATTGTTCATGCTCACTGGTCCAGAGCCTAATTAATAGGCTACAATCTAGGGCCTGCAAGAAAATAAGGGTTTGGGTGCCATCAGAGGTCAGTGTTTTGGATTCTGATAGGGTTGAATGATGTCTTGAATATTTCCAAGTTTTTTGTGGAGTCATTTGGGGATTTTGGAAGCATTAGGCCAAAATTGGTGAAAACAGACCTACTAGGAATTATGCAATTAGGCCTCCCAGTGAGTTAGTGACCAATTGAATTGGTAAAAGATATTGGAGTATTGGGATGAGAGTAGAATGACCTAGGATGGGTCAAGAAGGATGTTAAGAGTCTTGGTGAATGTATGGGAAGATCCTAGGCAGAGATTTGACATACTAGGTGGAGGTTTAGTGGAAGAAACTAAGCTTTTTGGGAACTAGTTGGACTAGTTGAGCTTGGTAACTTTGGAGTCTTCTTGAAACCAACAATACCTTGGAGGATAAGTTGGTAGAGGGGGTCTTGGAGATCCTATTTGGAAGAATATCCAACAAAGAACAACCATGGGATGGTTGGATTAGACAAATCAAACACCTTGAAGTGAAGAAGAGCACTAGTTGTCAAACCCTCTGTATCAGGTTCCTTCTAGAATATCTGGAAAGTATAGGTTCAACTATTTGTCTATCAACTTGATCAACATTTTGTTCTCCATCACTTTGTGCATCATCTTGAGCAATATTCTGATCATTGGTATTTGCATCTTGATGCTTGGGTGCATTGATCTGTTGCTCGGGAGCTCTACATTGTTGGTCGGGTAGAGTGTCAGGTTCCTCATTGTAAGAAAACCTACTGTAGTCCTCTAGTTCTTTAGTGCTTTCCTTTTCATTCTTCTCTGAAAATTCATCTATCTTTACATTTTCACTTTCACCAATTTTTTTAGAGGCCTTATTTAGAAATTTATAAGCCTTGCTCTTGGTAGAATACCCTAGAAAGATTCCTTCATCACTCTTGGAGTCAATTTTTCCATTTCTATCATCTTTTAAGATACAACAATGACTACCAAATTTTTTGAAATAAATCACATTGGGTGTGTATCCATACCATAGCTCATAAGGTGTCTTTCTTCAATTGTACTCTATTCAATGTGTAAACAACAGTACTGACAACTTCTCCCCAGAAGATTTGCATGATGACTTTCTCTATCATCAATGTCCTTGCACATTCAACTATGAATCTGTTCCTTCTTTCAACAATTCCATTTAGCTGTGGTGTTCTCAGTGCAGAGACCTGTCTTCTGATTCCATGCTCATTAAAAAAGTTAGTGAATTCATTTGAAATAAATTTCCCTCCTCTATCTAATCTTAAGAATTTTAACTCCGTACCACTTTTTTTCTCAACCATTGCCTTATACCATTTAAACATCTTAAATGCTTCTGATTTATCTTTTAGAAACATGAATTTCATCATTCTAGAGTAATCATCAACAAAGAGAACAAAATATCTATCTCCATAATAACTCTATCCTCATAGGTCCACATAGGTTAGTATGGAATAATTCTAGAATGACATCAGATGTATGGGTTTTTCTTTTGAAGCTAGACTTTTTTATCTTACCTTTTTGACAGTTCTTACACATGATGTTGTCGGGCTCGGTCATCGTCGGTAAGCCTCTAATATTTCTCTTTTTGCTAATCTTTATCATGTTGTCAAAGTTCACATGACACAATATTTTCTGCCACAACCATATATCTTCATTTGTAGCAATAAAACAAGTGGTGTCAGTATCATTCAAATAGAATAAGTTACCTTTTGTCTGCTCACTGGTACCAATTAGATTTCCTGATTTGTTGAAGATCTTTACCTTCTTATTTTCAAATTCTACTTTGTGACCTAAATTATTCAATTGAGGAACAATCAATAGATTATAATTCAATCCATTTACCCAATAAGAATTTTTACATTTTATCTGGTTATTCAACATTATGGTTCCTCTACCTTCAACTAGACAAGGTGTGTCATTACCCATTCTTACTGAACCACCTTTATAATACTCAAAAGTATCAAACTTTTTCTTGTCACCGGTCATATGGTGAGTGCAGCCACTATCTATGATCTAGACATCATTTTTACTAACTGTAGATATGAGTGCTTTTTCTACATACTTTTCTTCATCATCATCTGAATCATCTTTCACTGCTACAAATACCATCTCTATGTCTTCCTCGGATTCGATGTCAGTATCATCATCTTTGCATTTTTCTAGGTAACTGGCCTTCTTTCCTTTGTCCTTGTAGTCTCGGTTATCTCTTCTTTTTGATTGTCGGTAGCTTCTGTAATCACCTCTGTCAGACTTCTTTTCAAATGTTCTATCCTTACTTCTGTCATCTTTTCTTTTGTTACGGCATTTTGCAGCAGTGTCCAATCTCTTTACAATTAAAACAAACAAGTGGTAATTTACCTTTGTATTTACCTTTGCCTGTCTTCATTCATCTAGCCATAAGTGCTTCAATTTCATCAAGATCTTCTTCTTCACTTTCACTATCACTATCTTTTCTCATAGTGTTTTTTTGACTTGATTTACTTATTCTTAAAGAAGATTTGAATGAAGACTCTATGTTTGGTAAGACACTATTATCAAAGTTATTCATCTCAAATGAAATTAGTCTTCCAATAAAACTATCTAGAGTAACATTTCTATTTGCTACTACTCTCATTTCTTGAATGACAGATACTCTAATAGCATAAGTAGGCAGTAAGGTTCTTAGAATTTTACTTACCACTATATCTTCTTCTAGTACACCTCCAACTCCTCGGATAACATTGACAACCTCTTTGATTCTTGTGTTGTACTGAGTGTTATTTTCAGCTTATTTCATTTTGAGATCATTAAACTCTCCTCTAAGGCTTTCTACCTTGGCTCTCAAAACATTTTTGTCACCACCATGTACAAGCATCAATTTGTCCCACATCTGCTTTGTAGTCTTCCAGGTTTTGACATCTTCAAATTCAGCATCGGAGAGTGAGGAAGCAAGCTCTATCATCATGTAGTTGTGCTCATGCTTCTCTCTCATTTGTTCAACTATTGGTGCTCCTATGGGAAACACATCTCATCTGTTCAACTTTTATGATCAAACTTTTTGATACTCCTTGGGATGTATCTCAATTGTAAAAGACTTTTAAGTCCTTCTCGATTAAGAGACTTGATGCTTCAATGGTTAAACTGAAAAACTAATGATTTGTTCATAAATACAACTCAATTTCAGATTTTTAGATCTATTGTAAGTCCATTACCTCTCTAATCAATATAATCACTTATATGTTTTCTCAACACTGTTCTGCTCTATGATGTTGTCTCACTATTCATCGGTGTCTACAGAATCTAGCTCTTTCTTTAGCTTGTTGATCAGGACTGAAAGAAGAATTTCTTCTCCTTCAGATTCTCTTTAGCATCTTTCCTCTATTCTCTTTTTCACCCCACATTTCGTAATGAATTGGGTTTGTCTCTATATAGACATGATTTCCCCTTTTCTTGGCTTTCTTGATTCTTGGCGTGTTCCACAATTCTCGCCAATAGATTTAAAACAAAATCCAGTTTTATCTCAAAGAGATCTTGTTTCCAACTGGACAAATCACCTTTAAATAAATTACTTATCCCCGACTTTATCTGGATGATTGAAACAATGATAAGTATCTGTTAATTCTATCTTTAGCTTCTTGATAGCTAAGCATTTTGTCATTTACTGTACTCTCTATTTTGTCAGTCAACACTTCAGTTAGTCATTGATGATAACTGACTATTCCGTCAGTGTGACTTCAGTTGTCATCGGGATCTCCATCCTTGTCTTTTCCATTGGGCAACACTAAAATTATTTTCGTTGGGTTACTCTGTGCTTTTCTCTTTGGGCAACACTATAGCTCTGCTCATCGGTAATGCAGAGCATTGGCTCACCGGGTAACACTGTGACTCTACTCTTTTACTCTGACCGTCGGTGTGCACTCTTTCGCTGTATATAGTCACTTAGTGAATACTTGACTTGTATGAATTACTGATAGCATAGCCGTGATTCATCGGTTTTTTAAAGTCTTTGGCAGTATTTCCATGACCATATAGATTATATCAAGTTGACATCAATGACAATACAATACATTAACTAATTTAATGCCTTGCATTATCATCAACTTATCATCTTAAACCATTGAATCAGTTACATGTCATCACAGACCCCTCACAAATTTAGGAGCACAACCCCTTTTATTGTTTTAGGGCATTAACCCTAGGAGCACCAACCCCTTACAATAATAATGAAAAAACATTTACAGGGGATTACTGTGCCTCATTATGAATCAAAGAATAATATTTTCTATCTGCAATAATGATAATCATGGCAATACACTATTCTAAAATAATTCTACGAACATAATATTTGTATTATGTCTTATAGCTTCAATGAATATCTGAATAAGGAAAACAACCTCTTAGTCAAACCCTAATCACTATCATTTTCTTTATCATGAGTTCAAATTGCACACAAATGTAACATTGAACTATGATACAAGCAAGTGCAATAAGTTGGGTCTGAATTCAGTGAAAGTCTTGTGGACTTGAAAAATACTGCTAGAAACGGGCACCTATTTTGGAAAAAATGGGGAGCCATTTTAGGCTCGGATTCCTGATCTAAAAATTAAAAAATGTGGTACCCGTTTTTTTCAAAATGGGTGCTCTTTTTTCTTCAAAATGGGTACCCATTTCAAAACAGGTGCTCGTTTTGATTTTTTTTTAAATTATGCCTAGAAACTCAATTTTACACACTGGTTTATTATATTTAAGAAATGGGTACACATTTTTAAATGTGTACGCATTTTTTAAAAGTTGAATTTACATGCCACCATTTGCATTGGATTTTGGGTCGAGATAGGCTTGGTAGGCCTTGCCATAAATTTTTGAAGGCCTTGCCAATTGAATTTGTTGACGAAACGAAAACCCATTAGACTTCTTACTGTATAGATTTCAAAAATATAAATTTTGTACTGATATGATTAATTTTCCTATTTTGCGTTATTTACTAATCAAAAGTGGTGCCTAAACTTAAAATAGTAAGGTTCACTAAACTTTCAATAACTTTTTTATTTTTACATTTTTTGAAAAGTAAATTATATGACATCAATCTACATAGAATTTTCTTGAAGATTAAAAAAAAAAGAATTTTGAAAAATGTTAATTTTTCATCAATTTATGGTGGTGGTACCCCAGAGGTTTTGAAAATATACTTTGCAGTCAATTAAAATTTAATAAAAAAAAACATTCAATTAAAAAAAAGAAAAATATGCTCATTAATATTTGGTGTGTTAGGTATCATTCCCTAGAAGGATTCACAAAAATTCCTTTATTTAGGTCAAAATATGGTGTTCATACACATGTGTGGTATGGTCCTAAAATAAGTGTTTTGAAAAAGTGGTTTTTAAACATGCCAACTAAAAATCAATTTCTACCATGTGGGAATTGAAATAAATTACATATTTGACAAGTAGACTCTGAGCACTACATTTTCTATTATTGAACTTTTATGAGATTCAATCTCTAAGTGCTTCAAATTTTGACATCAATTGATAAAAAATTTGAAAAAGAAGGAAAACACTTACACTTTTTTCCCAAAAGTAGGACTCAACTTCATCTAGCCACCCATACTTTTCACCTCATTTGTCTCTACATATTACTTGACAAATCTATACAAATACTCTACATCGAAAACCTCTTCTTTTATAGGATTTTACAAACAAGAACATTAAATTCCCAATCAACTTCTTATCTTTGCACCATCAATTACATAATACCCAATCTATAGACATTGATTGATAAAAACATTAAAATGTTTGGCCTCTTTGATAAAGACTCAATTTTTCATTCATCCTACACTCTAACCAATCAACAAGCATATTTTCCCTTCTTTTACACACTTAGTAGGGAAGATATAGAAATATGGTACTCATAGAATTGAACCGACAACTATTCTTTCACTTTATTCTTTTTGTATTCATAATAAGATGATCAGAAAGATATTACAACTGAGTGTTCAAAAAAGTGCCAAAAAGAGGAGTAGCCTCACACCGAATAGCTTAAAGGAAGATCAAACAACACCAAGACAAAGTATCAACACATCAGATAGAAGGAAACATCAAGATACTAATGAAGAATATCATAGTAGGTGTCAGTCCAGGCAGTCCAACCCAGAGGGCCTTCCATCTAGACAATGTTCTTTTTAGCCTGAATTCGAGACAACATGAATATCTGGTCATCCGTGGCATATTTGTTCTTCTTAAGCTCCTCATGAATTTTCTTGACCGCCTCTTCAAAAATAGCGAGATTATCCATGTGCCTCCTCCATTCGTATCCATCTTCCATCTTTATTCCTAGAAAAAAACCATTGGTATTTAAAAACATTAAACTAAAAATATCACACCCACATATATTAGAGAGTAAGTACAAACCTTTTCAATTACCTCAATGAATAATATCAATAATATTTGACGCTATGGACTTTAAGTTAGACAATAAAGTTCTCATCACTCTGTTGTTGTGAATATCAAATTCTATTAAGGTTCCTATCATTTTTTTTCATGAATATGCAGTTTTAATATAGGTTCCTATCACCATGGTCACAAAATACATAAATTTGCTAGCGTTCTGATTTAAACTCCAACTAATTTGTTTGTACTAAGACATCAAGTGAACATAATAATAAATTATACAATGTAAAACTCAACTCAACTCATATGAACAACCTCTTATGTACTTGACAACTAAGCATAAATCCAATACTCAAACATGTTTCTACATTGAAGTGCATTCAAATCAAACTCACCTTCCTTTGTGAACACATACAACACTAAACCTATTTCTCCTCTCTATATTTTCCTTGATTCCAAACACACTAACTAGATATTCAAGGCATAATGATATGGTACTTGGTTGTATTCAGTACATTGAGCATAGTTATTACATTCATATTGATCATATGGTTCATTCAATTTATCAATCAATGGATTGTCCTTTGGTTGACTTGATCACATTTACATCACACATTTATTGTATTAATGATAAGGTATTAATACATTGATACTGAATATTACTACTTAATTCACACCCCTCTTCAATATTTAATATGTTATGGCAGCGGACACTAGCAGATAAATAACCTCTCATAATTCCATATTTCAAATTGTTTGCAATGTCCATCGCTATCATGAAAACCTGATATAAAGTTCTTGGCTCTTTATCTCTCAACAAGAAGATCATATCTTCATCAAAAGTGCCCAAATAAATCACTAAACATACTTTATCTTTGGGCCTATAACTTCTTCGAATATCATTTAATGTTTTTGCAAATATGATATTGAATGATGGAACTAGTTCATCTTTCTCAATCTCAATCTCAATCTCCATCAATTTTCTCAACACATTACTTGCGTTTATTATTTCAGCAAACTTTTTCATGAAAGCTACACTTAATTCTTCCCAAGAGGAAATAAAACTTGCTCGAAAGATGAAAAACCAATCCTTGACATCTTCTTTCAATGTCCGAACAAACAACTTCATAAAAACATCTTCGTAATAAATCTCATAATCACCCACCAGATCAACAAATTCCTGCACATGCTTTTGTGTTGACTTTGATCATTTCCCACTAAACCTTGGTAAATATCTCCTAATGTTAGTAGAAACTTTATTTTGGAAACCATGAATTCCATCAAAACATAGTGGCACATACCTTTCCATAGAAAACTTTCTACAAGGATTCAGTATGGGATGCATTCTTTGTAAAACCAGATCTAACATTTCTCAAATATATCTAGACAAATCACACATCCATTTTAACTTCTGACACAAAATTTGCAACTGAATATCCTTTTTCTATCACAAAATTATCTCAAACATACTTCAACAACCATAATACATAAGCTGGAGAATGTAAATAAGAAGTATGCAAAATTCATAGTCTTATATTGCATTTCTACCCTCAAAACTTTTATGACAAGAGAGAAATGTTTGCTTTCGTATCACCTTTAGTCATTTTCCTTTTGGATCCCTATGGAGCTCACCCATCCACCAGATGCTGCTTTAATAAGATTCATAAAACCCTTCTTACCGATCTTGTGGAATCATTAGAACAAAATTATTTTGCAAGCACTCCTGCAGAGATTAGAGTCGACACCCAATATAAATTGGGAAAAATATTATAGAATAATTTGCAAGGACTCCCTTACAATGTTCAACAATTCAAAAATATATTTCAACACTTCAAAAGATATAACTTCTGATGATAAAAAATACTATTACAATCCCTAGATTAGAAATTTAATATTTAATCATAAAAGATACTTTCCAACTCTATGTAATCTCAATGAATTGACTAACTGGTTTGAAATCAATAAGTCAAGGAGAAAGCTCACCTAACAACCTTATCAATTATGCATCCTTATACAAATCCCCAGTAGAGTCACCATTTTGTTGGTTCTTGAAAAGGCTTTACACTTACAAAGCTACCAGTACACTCTTCAACACATTCTATAGAGAGGCCAACTCCAATGCTCAAAGTCTTTAAGAGGATTGGACCAACTAACAGGGACACTCAATTATCCCTCTACACTTTAGGTTCTGCAAGACCAAGGTGGGGACTCCCTTTAATGCCTTTGAGTACATACTAAACTTATGATTGAGATTAATATAAGCATAAATCTCTTATAAGGCTTAACATAACTGAGAGATACTAGATAATGACTAATTATCCATTGAACATCAACCTTGCTTGGAGCATGAGATGAAACAATTTAACAACATACAACAAAAGCAAAGGTATTCATGATTTAATCAATTTTGTTGCAACAATAAATAACATCAGTCTGAATGAAAATATATTTGTAAGACCCACAAAAGCTAAGATCAGTGCCTTATCCCATTGGGTATCTGAGTCATCAGTAATACAACATCTTATAACAAAGTTTCACCCATAGCATATGATCTAAGAGTATTGCCTTACAATATCCCTTCAACAATAAACCCAACCCAACCTACTTATCACAATCCCTATATAACCCTGTCAGATTTGGAATCCTAATAAAGCATTTAATTGACCGTTCGGATCAAAACATGAAAGAAAGATTACATACATCACAACAATGCACTGCATGAATAAAACTCATGACTCTGTTCATTCAAAACATAACAACATTATACATTGGAGAGATCCAAACCAACACCATATCTCAATAAAATCCTCTGCTATCTCTACCATACATAATTGAGTACAACTTTCAAACTCAAGGAAAACCTTCATAAGAGTTAACACATTCACCTAAATTTCTCTCTGGAAAAATTACAATGTTACTCATTCTAAGATAAGACTTGCTACCAAGACCATCAAACTAGAACCCCCTTTAAGGCCTCGAAATCCCCTTTTATAAAACAAGGGGGCCAACAAGATTCAAGCCAAAAGAAAATGACTTGTTACAATTTTAAAATTGATATGACACAAAAATACCAGAAGAAGACAAACAACTTAGTTTCCAATGTAACTAGTCCTTTGCACCTCCAGCCTGCATTGTTGAGAAAAAAGTTTGATATGATTGACACAAAGGTAAAAAATATTTTTTTATCGGGTATGTTGATCCCCTAACTGATTCAAGTATGCATCAACTGAATCAGCTGGCGACAAGAATGTTACTATCAAGAGAAGCAAACACTAGAGCCAAACCAATATAGCACAGTACATGGCTACGATATAAGAGAAGCGAGGATGAAAGACTCTCATAAAAGTTCTTCCAAGGACACCCTCATATTCTAAAAATAATTCAGAAAGAGAGACCCAAGGACTCAAGATCTCCTTGTTCTCTTCTCCAGCCAACAAACCAGTATATTTGAGTCAAAGGGTATAAAAAGGTAAAGCTTGAATGATCATTTCTCAGTTTCATGCATGTAGAGAAAATCTCAATTGCTAAACAACAGAACCATTTCCTTCTGTAATTCTCTTAAATTAAAAGTGAGATCTCATAATATTTGAAACAAAGCATTTCCTTACTTAACCATATATTTTTTGTATTTAACCATATATGGAAACCTCAAATCTCTTTAAAATTTGCAGGTCCCAACACGTCTAATAGAAGGTTGATGTAATGAAGCTTGGAGGATCCAAGAATGGACTATCCAAACTTGCACCCTAATAACACTCACAGCGGAAACAAAAAAACACAACAAGATATATCAATATCAACTTATATTATCTCAAAATTCCAATTACATGCAACATGTCGGGCTGTAAGGCCTTCCCAGTTACGACCAATATATACACAATTTCAACAAGATCTCATAGGATCCAACTTCACTAGTCTACCCTACAACTAAGTGGAAGAAACCAGATCTGAACTTGTGCTTGCAAGCCACCAAGCAATCTTATAAGTTTCCGTCTACCCACTTACAACTATCTGCAACACTTTATAAATTTTTAGCTTATCATATTACTATCCCCCCATCCCTAAGACATCATCCTAGACTCTCTTTTATGCACACTTTCTATAAGTCATCATTATAAACAAATTTTAAATGATAGTCGACCACTACAAACTATGATGAACAATTATTAAATGCACTAGTCAGATGTAAATAAACAATAAATACGTAGAGGAAAGCACCAACTCAGATTTAGGTCCACACAAGATCCAATGCATCAAATCTGCATGCCTCAAAACTCAGCATGATCCCAATGAACCCCCTCAAATCATGGATGCAATCTCTAATGCCTACTTAATCCACAAAATCCAATCGGTGAACAAGAATACCGAAACCCAGACCACTTGGTGAGACAAAACCAAACCAACATCACTGATAAGCATGCCACCGAGAAAGACACCACCGAGTTGAACACACCAAACAACTACCATCAAGAAGTGTAACACCAAGCACCACCGAGTCCAGTCATCGAGTTCATCGGTGAACCAACACATCTTCCCACCAAGAACTACCACCAAAGTGATTAAGCCCCTCAGGTATTCAATCAAGTTTACTACTAAAAACAAAATCAAACCAAAATATAGTTTTGGCGATATAGGGTTGACAACTACCCTAAGATGCTCCTGCATCAGACACCCTAGGTGCGAAAAAGATGTTTTCAACAGCTTGACAAATATCTGTTGGGATTCTATACATAGATCCCAAACTGGTTCTTGATGAACATGTCCTCCAAGTCCTCAACCAACACACTCTTCTCTCGGTTCTTCTTCTGTTGCCTCCTACTAGTACCCTTTGATGTAGCTTTAGATCCATGAATCTGAAGGTCTGCACCAACCCCTACAACCATCTCAGATCTGCTACCAATGCTCAATTTCCTCCTTCCTTTTCCTTCATCCTTGAATGGAATCAAAGTAGACTTTTGTCCATCTTTCAAGATAGTAATTAAATTTGTTTTACAATCATGAATACTCTATCATACTGCTAAGGTCTCCCAAGTAAAACATGACAATAACTCATCTCCACAATGTCACATAATATTTCATCTCTATAAGAACCAATGTATAAACTCACCATGCACTGTTCTTTCACTTATACTGCATGACCAAATTGTAACCAACTTATCCTATACAGACAAGGATACCTCAACCTTTTCAAACCAAGTTTCTGAACCATATCCTCAACAACTAGGTTGTTAGTACTTCCTCCATCAACAATAACCTTACAACATTTACCACCAGACTTGCAGAATATTGATAGCTTGTATCAATATTGGCATGTTGCCTGGAATGTTCAGTTGTGTAGTATCAACTTTTGTTTCCTACTCATTTCTTGTGTCCTTGGTAGCATTGACATCTTCATCTTTATTTACTTCTTCTACTGGATCAATGATAATTTCAATGATAGTGTTGTCCACAATGTTGTCCTTTGTGATGTCAGGCCATGATTCATCTACAACATCTATATTTTTGTTGCCGGTTGTGTCTTCTTCTTCCTTGTCTAACTCAACTAGTGTATCATCTGCTGCATCTTTGATTAATATATGTTCTTGAGTTTCCTTATCAACATCTTTCTATTTTAGGTCTTTGTCGAGGCTATCTTCCTTAGTAGGTCTATTCAAAATTTTACACCATTTCTTGTGGCTCTCTTTTTCAAGCTCTATTAGCCTCCCTTCAAGAAATTTGTAGGCTCTCAACTTGGGTGAGAACTCCTTTGTGTGTTTCTCCATCATCTCATTAATTTGTTCCTTCTTAGATTCATAAGGCATGAGAGTAACAAGTATTCTTTATCTTATTTCCTTCTCACTCTTCAAGGAAAATGTCAGTCTAGCATATAGTCTGTCCAATAGTTCCCTTGGTACATTTTTACTTTCAAACTAAATCGGTACATATTTGAATTTGTACATCTTTGCTATGATGGCATCTTCAATTTTATTTTGATCTTCTGGATCCAAATTCAACCATCTTCTTATCTTGGAATCTATAATAGATCCTGAATTTGCAATATATTTGCATACCTCATCAATGCTTTCTAGAGCTTTAACCTTGACATTTTATGCCTCTACACCTTCATCTTGCTCTGTGTCATCAATGTCTTCTTTTGTCCTGATCAGCTTTCTTATTCTTTTGTTTTACCCTCTTTTCAGTGTGGCCAGTTTTCTCTTATATGTTCTTACTTTTACCTTCTTTAAAGGTGAAGGAGTTGAATCCTTAGATGTTTGGCCTATTTTTCTAGAAGTAGCTATGGTCCTTTTCTTCTTAGTTGGTGGAGGAGGAGGTGAATCTGACTCTATAGCATCAGAGTCATCCTTTTCTTTAGTTTCAACAATATGTATCTGTTCTTCGGTTTATTCCTCCTCTTAAGCTTCCTCTTCCTGCTCGGTTTCTTCCTCTATTGCCGACAGTATCTTCTCGAGGTTCTTTACCATCTTGTCCTTTTTCCTGACAATTTTCTTTACAACCAGGCTAGATTTTATTCCTTTTTTGGCCTCTTCATATGTTCCAAACTTGGGTTGTTTCTTATCTAGTGGTTCATTCAACAAGGCATTAATTTCTTTAGATGCATGATCAATGTTTATCTCATATTCTAATGGTTGAAACCATGCTGTCCTCGGTACAATAGGCTTGATATAAGTATGATCTATATCAACCATGAAACATATTTCATCTTTAAAATTTTCAATGAGTTGCTCGGGGATCCTTACCCTATTTTGCATTCGGTCTTTGAATACATTAAAGTATTCATCCATGACTATCTCAAAATTATCTCCCAGTGAGGCTATGTGTTCGCTGATTTGCATGGTGACCGGTTTTGTGCTATCCCATTTCATATTTCCTACTGATGGGAATGTTTCTTCAAAGTAGAAGAAAATGCACATTATGAGTGAGCCAAACTTACATGTGTTTGTCTTTGCATTCCTTATAGTCTTTAGATTCTCTTCTAGCTGGTGTAGTAGGAGTTCTAATAAGTCCAATTGTGTTCCCTTCTTCACAATTTTGAAAGCGGTGTCTACTGCACTTGATGTAATGTTGTTCATCCTGCTGGCTTGAAAGAATTTGTAACCTAGAACGCATGCACCAAACTTCATCTCATCATCGGTAATGGTTGAAACTTTTAATCCTCTACCGTCCCATTTGGCTCCTATTATATTTTTGGTCTCATCCTTGGGTGGATTCTTTAGTGCTTTTACCTTCTCGGTTATAGGGTAACTAGTGACTGCATGGATAAAATCTTGGGTTATCATCTTTAGCTCATCCAACCAAAGTTTATGGTTGTGCATTCGATTAAGCACTAACCAAATCCCCTCAGTTTTGAAGACCTTTAGGAACATTAGGGTATTGGTGAGCCCTTTCACCTGAATGTGTTTGTGTTCATCTTTTAATGACCCATCTTCGTTGCATAGCTTCTTATAAGCTTATTCAAATTCCAAATCACCTATTTCTACAATCTTGCAGTGTATAAATGCTTGAACCTCCTCGAAAAGTAGAACCCTAGCTGGTATTCATGAGAATGCTCCAACATCATCAGGTTGTGAGGCGACCTCCGGGTGGATCTTGTAATGTGGTTCCTAAAATGCCAAATTCTTGATGAGCTTGAACTCATCCTTCTTGGTGTTCTTGGATTTCATAGTTCTCAAAGTCGTGGCCATTTTTCATTTTAGGGCTTTCTATGAAATGCGTGAAATGGAGTTTTCAGTTATGTAGAACTTATTGTTTATACTTCTAAAGATTTCTAATCTTCTACGAGTGCTCTGTGTCAATTTTTGGTCTCTCTGTGATCCTTTTGCTTTCTTCTCAAAAATCACTCTTTGTCCCTCTACTCTAGTCGTGGTAAACAATGAGTCATTCCGTTGCCCTTTTATAACTGTTTGACCTAAAACACATGTCATTAATGCTTACCTAATCCTCAGTGTGTGAAGAGAGTTTTTTGGTTAAGACTTCAACTTTCCTTCGCTGACAACATGACATTTCAGTGTGGTTGTTCAACTCTTCTCTAAAACCGACGGTTTTCAGTGTTGCAGACAACTTGTTCACTTTGCTTGATTATCGATGAGGCTCTGTATACACTTAGAAACTCATCTTTCTTAGGTTAACCGACACTTCTCGCTAAGTGTAGGTAGTCTTAGCTTTGAGTGTATACCGATGGGTTTTGGAATGTATAACCGATAGCATAGTTATCACAAATTTCAACAAGTAATACCATGATGCATCTTTACTTATGCTAATTTAGCATTTTATCAACATATTATGGAACTGATGTAAAATAATACATAGTGTAATGCAGTTCCATACTTACTTTTTCTGCTTAGCTGGGGGTGGTGATGTCACCAGATCCATTGGATGGGGTGTCACCATTTGCATTGTTTGGTCCAACTTCATCATTGTTTGAAGCTTTCCTCCACATTTTGTCTCTTCCTCTCTAGATGTCTTCAATGGTATTTCCATTGGGATATGTGCTAGTTTCTGTCATTCGGTCTCCGCAGTCTTTCTTGAGATGACCAAATTTATGACAGTGCAAGCATGCCATTCCAGGGTTAGTCCAGTCTCTAGAATTTCTAGTCCATTATCTCATACAGTTTGCAATAATGTGACCAAATATTTCACATGCTATACAATTTTTCCAAGTGTTGTAATCCCATACATACTGGTTACCGACTCTTTTCGGTTGATAGGGAGTTTCTTGACCTTTAGGCTTCCATGCTTTCCTTTTCTTTTTCCAGTATTCAAGAGTTGTGTGCCCATTCATTTTGCAAGTAGGACAATATTTGTCCATGTAGGTTTCCTTCTTTGGTTGTTTCATCTCAGACTTGCATTCATATGCTTTATGTCTTTTCTTGTTACATTTATAACAAAATCCTATGAATGAAGATGTGGATTTAGAAATACCTTTCATTTTGCCTCTGCATACATTTGATGTGTGGCCTTTCTTTCCACAGTGATTGCATGTAAGCTTATTTGGACTTGGATTTGTATAGACATTCATTGGATCAGTTTGATTTGATGATTATCCTTTCTCAGTAAAACCTAGATTGATATTGTTGTGGACTCTTCGTTGTCCTTCAAGAAAATCATCCATTCTTTTATTGCTTTCTTCAGCTTTCTTGATAATTTCACTATGCTTCTGCTGAATTCTTATTTCATGTTTCAACTTTTCATTCTCATCCCTTATCTCACCGATAGCTTCTATTCTTTCAATGAGTTCAACATTTATTCTGTTTGCCTCTTGAATCATAAGAATAATCTGATTTGTAATCTCATGGTGATGCTCTGTCAGTCTTTGTATTTTGGACTCTTTTTCTTGTAGATTTTCTGTGATCTTTCTTCTGTCATTTATATCTAGTGTTCTTTCTATATGCACCCTAAAATGGTCGCCTAGACTTTGGGCCCCATTTTATCATTTTATCAATTTCCTAAATCAATGCTTTGCAATATTTTCAATCCAAATCAATTTCCTTGATCAAATTGTAATTAATTCAATTATTCAATTATTTCAATATTTCCTAAGGTTTGATCATTTTTATCTAATTAAAAGATTTAATTTTCTTTTTAATTAAATAAAATTT